>SNQJ01S0046996.1:0-11004 GCA_010110895.2 Picea sitchensis | reverse complement strand
AGAACTTGATCTGATACCAATTGATCTGACTTGTGAAGGCAGGGATTCTTGTGAGGGAGGAATCTACAATAGATGCTCAATTTTTTTGAAGGACGTGTTGCTAGATCTGAGTGAGGGAGGCGCTCAGATATTAATGATTGACTTGTAGATAATGGCACAACACAAAATAAAAGGAAAACGTTTCTACAGGAGGTAGACTCCTTGCCTAACATTTTTACGTTGTCCACCCATGAATTGAGAGATGTGACTTGATCATATGTGCAGAAATAAAACTCAGAGATGCTCACTAGTTACTGTGGTGCGAATTCTCTCTCTCTAACACTTGCTTACAGAAAAAATGAAACACCAACACTAGCTGACAGTAAAACAAAAACACCAGATCGTGTTTCTCTCTCTCTCACTTGTCTTAGCAAAACGAAATTCGAAAAATATACAGAAGAAGAAAGATAACGCATGATTCACAAAACTTCATCAAATGTATTAGAGGGTTGTATCTCTTCTTGACAAATCAAGGCAATCTACAAACGGTAAATGTCGCTTTATTCTTCTACATTTCTCTACGCAATCAGATTGGCAAGAGAAATTTTCCCACAACGTTTACTGACACAACTAACTATTCACTAAAATAGACATCGCCATTATTTACTTAGACTGGCGAATTCTTTATTACAATAAAATATTGATTGACGTTGACAACGATTAGAAAACTCTCATAGTATTATTTCTCCTTCTCCCCTTACTTGTTGTGGATGACTTGTACTCTAATGTGAGCCTCCTAAGGAAGGTTGAATTCCTTCCTTATTGGTCCACAACAACACTCTACTATATAGAAAATCTATCACAAGTTATATTCATTCATGCACAAGAACACACACATTTTGAACAACATATTTCCATTGTGGAGAAAATTTAGCGCGTTTTAGCTTTCCATCTTGCACAAGAACAAGCACATTTTTAACAACATCATTCCACTGTGGATGTAAGATAGCTCGTGCTAGATTTCCATCTTCCACAAGCACAAGTGCATTTCAAACATCATTCCACTATGTAGGAAAGCTATCATGTGCTACCTTTCGATCTTGCATAAGAACAATTTCAGTTTGAACAACCTCTTTCCACTGTAGAGGAAAGCTAGCATGTGCTAGATTTCCTTCTTGAACAATCACAAGAGCACTTCGAACAAAATTATTCCACTTTCGATGAAATCTAACACATGCTATCTTTCATCATCATTCTACTATGGAACAAAGAAAGTGTATTATATCTTTCCTTATTGCACAAGCACAAGCACATTTGGAACAACATAATTCCATTGCGGAGTAAAGATAGCATATGGTAACTTTCCATCTTGCATAAACACAAGCCCATTTCGAACAATATCATTCCACGGTGGAGGAAAGCTAGTGTGTGCTAGATTTCCTTCTTACACATGCACAAGAGTATTTCAAAAAATAACATTTGATTGTAAAGGAAAGCTTGTGTGTGCTAGTTTTCCTCTTGCACAACCACAAGCGCATTTCAAACAACAACATTCCATTGTGAAAGAAAACTAGAGCGTGCTATTTTTCCTTCTTGCACAAACACAAGCGCATCTTGAACAACATTCCATTGTGGAGAAAATCTATTGTGTGTTAGGTTTCCTTCTTGCACAAGAAAAAATGTATTTTGAACAAAATTCCACTATGGAGGGAAGCTAGTGTGTTCTAGGTTTCTTTCTTGCACAAGAACAAACACATTTCAAACAACAACATTCCATTGTGAAGGAAAGTTATCCAGGGATGATTTTAGGGGCTAAATTTTTCTTGTGGGATAATTTTCCATGGTTTTTCCAAAAATGAGATTCTCTATTTTAAAAATAATTCGCCGAAATTCTATAGGATAACATTATTTTACCTTAAAAATCACCAAAATTTTATAAAAACTATATAAAATACTTAGAAATTTGTATATTTCTAAAAAAATATTGCCAAACATTTATAGTTGACATATGACGAATTAGTAATAGTCGCCAAGGTTTCTACATTTTAAAATAAATTTCCATCCTTAAAATCATCCCTGAAGTTAGCGCGTGCTAGTTTTCCTTCTTACACAAACACAAGTGCATTTTGAACAACACCATTCCACTGTGGAGGATAGATAATACATGTTAGTTTTCTTTCTTGCACAAGAAGAAGAACATTTCAAACAACATCATTCGACTGTGGAGGAAAGCTAGCACGTGCTAGTTTTCCTTCTTGTACAAGCAAAAGCACATTCCGAACATAATTCCACTATGTAGAAATAATATCGCATGTTAGCTTTCCTTATTGCACAAGAAGAAGTACATCTTGATCAATATCATTCCACTATGGAGGAATGCTAATGCATGCTAGTTTTCCTTCTTTCACAAGTAGAAACACATTTTAGACAATATCATTCCACTCTGGAGGAAATCTAGTGCGTTCTATATTTTCTTCTTGCACACGAACACACACATTTTGGACAACATCATTCCATTGTGGATAAAAGCAAGTGTGTGCTAGCATTCCCTCCGACACAAGCACAAGCTCATCTAGAACAACATCATTCCATCGTGAAGGAAAGCTAGTGCATGTTATCTTTCCCTATTACACAAGCACAATCTCATATCGAACAACATCATTTCACCATGGGGGAAATATGACACAAGTTATCTTTCCTTCTTTCACAACCACAAGTGCATCTCAAATAACATAATTCCACCATGGAGGAAGGCTAGAGCATGCTAGCTTTCCCTCTTGCACAAGCACACGCACATCTCGAACAACATCATTACTAGGGGAAAGTTGACGCTTTTTATCTTTCCCTCTTGCACAAGCACAAGAGAATATTGCACAACATCATTCTACCATGGGGGGAATCTATAGCATGCTATCATTCCCTCTTGCACAAGTACAAGCGCATCTCGAACATCATTCCACCATGGAGGAAAACTAGTGATTTTTTACTAGCTTTCCCTCTTGCATAAGTACAAGCGCAAGCACATCACGAACAACATCATTCCATCATGGGAAAAGGATAGTGCATGCTAGTTTTCTCTCTTGCATAAGCATGAGCGCAAGTACATCTCGTAAAACATAATTCCATCATGGGGGAAAGCTAATGTGTGCTAGCTTTCCCTCTTGCACAAGCACAATCATATCTCAAACATCATCCTACCATGGGGGAAAGATAGCATGTGCTAGATTTCCCTCTTGCACAAGCATATATGCATCTCAAACAACATCATTCCACTATGGGGGAAAGTTGGTGCGTACTATCTTTCTCTCTTGCAAAAGAACAAGCGCAACTTGTACAACATCATTCCTCAATGGGGTAAAACTAGCACATGTTAGCTTTATGTCTTGTAGAAGCACAAGCGCATATTGAACAACATAATTCCATTATGGGGGAAAGATAGCGTGAGCTATCTTTCCCTCTTGCAAAAACATAAGAACATCTCGAAAAACATCATTCTAGCATGGGGGAAATCTTGCACATACTAGCCTTCCCTCTTGCACAAGCACAAACGCATCTCGATCAATATCATTCCATCGTCCAGGAAATCTAGTGTGTACTAGTTTTCCCTCATGCACAAGAACAAGTGGATCTCAAACAACATCATTCCACCATGGGCGAAAGCTAGCGTGCACTAGATTTTCCTCTTGCACAAGCACAAGCGCATCTCGAACAACATCATTCCATTATGAGGGAAATCTAGTGCGTGCTAGCTTTCCCTCTTGCACAAGCACAAGCTCATCTCAAACAATATCATGTGTGATAGCTTTCCCCCTTTCACAAGTGAATCTCGAAACAACATCATTCCACCATGGGGGGAAGCTAGCGCATGCTAGATTTCACTATTGTACAAGCGCAAGCACATCTTGAACATCATTCCACTGTGGGGGAAAGCTAGTGTGTGCTAGTTTTCCCTCTTGCACAAGAGAAAATGCATCCCAAATAACATCATTCCACTGTGGGACATGCTAGCTTCCCCTCTTTCACATAGACAAACAAATCTCAAACATCATTCCATCGTGAGGGAAATCTATCGAGTGTTGGCTTTCCCTCTTGCACAAGCACAAGCTCATCTTGAACAACATCATTCCACCATGGGGGAAATTTAGCGCATGATAGATTTCCCTCTTGCACAAGCATACGTGCATCTCGAACAACATCATCCCGCCGTGAGGTGTGCTATCTTTCCCTCTTGTACAATCAGGAGCACATCTCAAACATCATCCCATCATGGGGGAAAGCTAGTGCATGTTAGCTTTCCCCCTTGCACAAGTAGGAGCGCATCTTGAACAACATAAAGCTAGCACATGCTAGCTTTCCATCTTCCACAAGTAGGAGTGCATCTCAAACAACATCATCCCATTATGGGGCAAAGCTAGCACGTGCTAGCTTTCCCTCTTGCACAAGAAAGAGTGCATCTTGAACAACATCATCCCTCCATGGGGGGAAAGTTAACTTTCCCTCTTACACATGAACAAGCCCATCTCAAACAACATATTTCAACGTGGGGGAAATCTAACGCATGCTAGATTTCCCTCTTGCACAAGCACATCTCGAACAACATCATTCCACCACGGGGGGAATCTAGTGCGTGCTAGAGTCCCCTATTGCAAAAGTGCATCTCAAACAACATCATCCCACCACAAGGGAAAGCTAATGCGTGCTAGATTTTCCTCTTGCACAATAACACGAGCATCTCAAATATCATCACTCAACCGTGGGGAAAATCTAGTACATGATAGCTTTCCCTCTTTCACAAGCACAATCACATCTCAAACAAAATCATTCCACCGTGGGGGAAGCTAGTGCATGATAACTTTCTCTCTTGCACAAGCATAGATGCATCTCAAACATCGTTCCACCATGGGGGAAATCTAGTGTGTGTTGGCTTTCCCTCTTGCTAAAGAACAAGCTCATCTCAAACAACATCATTCCACCATGGGGGAAAGCTAGCCCATGATATCTTTCACTCTTACATAAGAACAAGTGCATCTCGAATAACATCATCCCACCATGAGAGAAATCTTGCGCATGCTAGATTTCCCTCTTGTAAAAGTAGGAGTGCATCTCAAACAACATCATCTTACAATGGGGGAAAGCTAGTGCATTCTAGCTTTCCCTCTTGCACAAGCATGAACACATCTTGAACATCATCATCCCTTTGTGGGGGAAAACNTGCTAGATTTCCCTCTTGTAAAAGTAGGAGTGCATCTCAAACAACATCATCTTACAATGGGGGAAAGCTAGTGCATTCTAGCTTTCCCTCTTGCACAAGCATGAACACATCTTGAACATCATCATCCCTTTGTGGGGGAAAACTAGCTTTCCCTCTTGCAAAAGCACAAGCTCATCTCAAACAACATCATTCAATGTGGGGGAAAGGTAGTGCATGCTAGCTTTCCCTCTTGCACTTGTGCATCTCGAACAATATCATGCCTCCATGAGGGGAAGCTAGCGCGTGCTAGCTTTCCCTATTGCATAAACACAAGTGCAGCTCAAACAAAATCATTCCACCATGGGGGAAAGCTAGCGCATGCTAGCTTTCCTTCTTGCACATGAACATGCACATCTCAAAAAACATCATTCCACCATGGGGCATTCTAGATTTCCCTCTTGCAAAAGCACATATGCATCTGAAACATCATTCCACTATGGGGGAAATCTAGCACATACTGGCTATCCCTCTTGTACAAGCACAAGATAATCTCAAACAAAATCCATCATTTTACCATGGGGGAAATCTAGCACATGTTAGCTTTCCTTCTCACACAAGCACAAGCACATCTCGAACAACATCATCCCACCATGAGGGAAAGCTAGTGCGTGCTATCTTTCCCTCTTGCACAAGAAAGAATGCATCTCGATCATCCCACCATGGGGGAAATCTAGTGCGTGCTAGCTTTCCCTCTTGCACAAGTAAGAGTGCATCTTAAAAAACATCATCCCTCCATGGGAGAAAGCTAGCGCATGCTATCTTTCCCTCTTATACAAGTAGGAGTGCATCACGAACAACATCATCCCATCGTGGGGGAAAGCCAACGTGTTATATATTTCCCTCTTGCACAAGCAAGAGTGCATCTCGAAAAACATCATCTCACCGTGGGGAAAATCCAGTGCATGCTAGCTTTCCCTCTTGCACAAGGAGCACAACTCAGACAACATCATCCCATCTATGGGGAAAGCCAGTGTGTGCTAGCTTTCCCTCTTGCAAAAGTAGGAGCACATCTCAAACAACATCATCCCACCATGGGGGGAAAGCTAGCACATGCTAGCTTTCCCTCTTGCACAAGTACAATCTCATCTCGGAAAACATCATCCTATCGTGGGGGAAAGCTAGCACGTGCTATCTTTCCCTCTTGCACAAGTACGAGCTCATCTCAAAAAACATCATCCCACCATGTGGGAAAGCTAGCGTGTGTTAGTTTTCCCTCTTGAACAAGCATGAGCTCATCTTGAACAACATCATCCCACCCTGGGGGAAATCTAGCATGTGCTAGCTTTCCCTCTTGTACAAGTACGTTCTCATCTTGGACAACATCATCCCGCCATGGGAGAAAGATAGCATGTGCTATATTTCTCTCTTGCACAAGCACAAGCTCATCTCAGACAACATAATCCCATAGTGGGGGGAAGATAACACATGTTATCTTTCCCTCTTGCACAAGCAAGATATCATCTCGGACAACATCATCCCACTATGTGGGAAATCTAGCGTGTGCCATCTTTCCCTCTTCCACAAGCACGAGGTCATCTCGGACAACATCATCCCACAATGGGGGAAAGCTAGCTCATTATAGCTTTCCCTCTTGCATAAGAACAAGCTCATCTCTAACAACATCATCCCAGTTTGGGGGAAAGCTAGTGCATGCTAGATTTCCCTCTTGCACTAGAAAAAACAATCATTTTCCTATGCTACAAATAAATCATTGTACAAATCTATCTTCCTCAGAGTTCAAGATATGATACCATGTTAATTTTCCAGAACCTAGCACCCGACCATTAATTCCCATCAAAACACATTTACCGAATAATAATACAACTAGGTTATTAACGATAAATTCAACAGAAGAAAAAAATAGAAACCAAACACATTTGCACACGATATTTTTGGGTAAATACCCTTGGAAAAACCTCGAAGGGAATACCAGTTTTGTGAGATTTATTATTATTAATTATAGGATCTAATCCTGGGTAAATGGCCCATTTAAGGAATACAAAACAACATATAGCCTAGCCCACTTGGTTTCTATCTCCCTTGTTGCACCTTTGCTCCTATCCACGACCCCTTCCCTCCACAGTTGGATGATTTTTCTTCTCCACCCAATCAATGAGAGCTCACTCTCTCACTCTATGTGTATCTGATGTGTGTCTCATCCTCTCACCTAGGTTGTCTTTTACAACCTTGAGTTTTACCCTAAGTCCAAAACCTGGATCGTCTAAAGTGATCAACGTCTGAGATCTAATCTTGTGTTCACTTTAGATCTAATGGCTAGGACTTAATTTAATTACTAATGTCAAATACTTAGGCATTTAATTAAATTAATCTCACTTTATTACAAAAGTACATTCACTGACATAAAGTGAATCTCCTAAGATTTTGAGAGACATTTATGACGACTCCCATGTGTTGAAATAAAGCCACATGGAATTACTTGTCTGATGCTACCAGGAGCGTCAACAACATGTAGTGGGTTCGTACATTCACTAATGAAATATCACTTGCCAGGCTCAACATTCTCACCATGTGCCAAAAATTGTCATTGTCTTCTATGTAATTCAAATCTGTCCTAAAACAAAGCATGCATATGAGCTAAGTGAGCCTTCTAAAATGAACACAGAGGGTTTTATATTAATGTCAAATGAACAAAGAAAGGAGGAAACTTGTAGTCCTTCATATAAGGAATGACATTATGAAATCTAGCACTCCAACATCACCTTCAAATGAGAGAAACAAGCTGGCCCAAATGGCACTTTAGGCCTTTTTCTAACACTACGAAAATTTCATGCCTAGATTTGTAAAATGCACTTAAGGCCCATAAAAATTTATGCTATAGAAAACCAACTATGCTATGTTGAATAATATTTAGTTCCTCACAAAACCCATGTGTTATATTTTCAACTATTCTCCAAGAATACTTTATCATCATAGATTTCAATAAAATTGGTCATTTTTTTGCCAATATTGCAAGTTGCCTAGCTGTTTTTAAACTGCATGCAAAGTTGAAAATATTTGGTATTCGAAACAAAACAAGCATTCTAGGTTATATTAATTTGGCTTCCTCACAAAACCTAGGTGCCGTAATTTCAGTTCTCTTCCAATTTCCATTGCTATCAAAAATTCCTCAAATTTGGCCAATTTCGAGAATTTAAAGATGGGATGATTGAGTATTGGAAGTAGGGGTTGCGAAACAATAATAATAGAGAATTTGAAGGAGATCATAGAAACCATGTTTCACCTAGATTTATTATGGTTCAACAAGAGGGAAACCTTGATATGATTGAGAGACTTCAATGATAGTTTTTTCGAAGGCTTCAATGACTTGCATGCTGCAAATTGGTAAGTGACCTCCTATGCTATTGTTTCCTGGAAGTACATTGGATTGCACACTAAAACCTAATTTGAAACCTTTAATGGCAAGGCAAACCTCTATAATCAACCCAACTTCCCCCTAAATGTTACCTTAATGAACAACAAGCACATGAACCCACGACTCCCAATATGGAAATTGGTACCACATTTCAATGATATAACTTGAGGTGTTAACAATGTTATAAATGTTAATAAAATTATGATATGAATATCTCTCTTTCTAGAAGTCCCCCTTATATGACCAACAAACTTGTAAGGTGTTTCATTAAAAATTGGGAGGAATCTATAGTGAAAGGTTTCTTAGCTTGAGCACTAGAAAATGTTGTGTTTTTACCAATCATGTAAAGCGTGGTCACTTTGGATCTTTTTACAAGTGAAAATTTACATGGCCAAGCCCCATTACCAATAATGTCCAAAGGACGTTGATAAACTTGAATTTTACTTGGTTATCATCTTGGAACCATGGATGACGAAATGTCCTCAATGCCAAAAAAATCAAGAGAGTGATTTTGGAATCCATTCTCTGTATTATTATACTCCGAACCTATTTTTTATTAGAAATAGAACTTTATTTAAATGAATTGCATCACTTAATTAGTTGTGGCTTAATGCTCGATTACATCCCCGCTATTAATTGACACAAAATATGCCCACATAATACCAAGTCATCATGTAGACAAGGCCTGGTTGCTTAATCTGTGAAAATGTAAAATATCAGCAGTGATAATATTTCGTACAATTATGCCATCAACCACATGAATATTACAGTGGCTCTAGTATTAATTATGGCACGGCCAGACTTCAAGTAATGATGATCGCATTACGTATATCACTGGAAATAAAGCATGCCAACAAGCATTGAAGTTGCTGAGATCGAGTGATCGATTTTGTATCAAGTTTACTGCATTATTTTCCTCTGATCAACATACATTTGAAACCAGAACTATAATGGAGAAATCAGACTTTAGGATAGTCTTAAAAAATCAGCGATGATAGGTAGTTTTAGAGGGTCGCTGACACATTATTAGCATCCGTCCAGTTCCATGAGATGTATCAAGTAATAAACAAACAAGAAAATTGCTCATAAAACAACTACACAACCAACCCTCCTATACTGTAAAATCTGCAAACATTATGACAGTCCCGAAGGAAAACCTAGCAGCAGATTTGAGAGGCAGCGTTAAGTTCTTTGAAAAGGTCTTTGGGGGTCTTATGTAGTCGATTTGTTTCCAATTGGAGAGACGATGAGCATACCCTCGAAACGTTTCAAGGAGGGTCAAGACAATCGTGTAACAAAATTTTGTCTCTGCAAATTTGGACAGCAAATTAAACCCTCCGACAACAATTAATAATGGGTGACGTCCAACAACATTAGGAGGACGTTAGGCTAGGTTATGCATTGATTTGATGGTTGGGATTACTTGAAACAAGGAGCACCACAACATTGCACAAATAAGTCTTCTAACATCATAGTGAAATGACCTCAAGTCTACAAATTTTGACAGTGAATGAGATCTTAAACAATGATAAAGGGAATGTGAATTTTTCCCTTCGAGTAACGTCATTTAACCCCTTAAGGTGTCCATCTGCTGCTTAGAATTAATTAGAGTAGGATGATTTTAGAACATTGCAACAACTTTTGATCGATTCAACAATCCAAGCATCTGTTTGGCAGAAAGACAAACAGTAGAAAAACCATTGAATCATAACAAATACTTCAAATATTGCAAAGATTGATGATGGATGATTCCCAATTGGGGTTTGAAACCCTATGTTCCAAACGATATGTGTCTAGGGAATCCACAAAATCAAATTCATTTCTCTTCAATAATACCTCTATATGCAAGGGTTAGATCTGAAATAATGGACAGTAAAATTAAAACCAAACCCTTTTGAGTGCCAACATTCCAAAATATTCAATGAAGGACGCATTGGCATACAAAAATCTGAATAAAAGATAGGTTGATGAGGCTCAAAGAAAATAGAAAAAGGTGGGAGAAGAAATAAAAGAAATATTGATTGAAGAATAATTTAAGATCCCCTTGAGAGGTCATTAGGGAAGTCTCTTGTGAAAATGCTGAAGCAATTCCCATCTCTAGTTAAAGATTGTATGCCAAAAATGCACAACTAGCTTAGGAGCTCCAGGAATACTTGAAAATGCTGCCTTGGGGACTTTTACAATACTTAGATCCAGAACTGTAATGAGGCACTCTGAGGCAAGGTCAACAGAAGAAAGTAGGAACAAAATTCAGGACTCTGTAATACTTCTGCTCCCTAGTATGGGCATGAATGTTGATTTAAAATATGAGGAAACAGGAAGTGAATATATCCTTGATAACAAGTCTGCCAGTGATGAAAAACATGCTTCTAAGCGTTACATCTTTGACAAAATGGTTCAC
>SNQJ01S0046994.1:58392-70686 GCA_010110895.2 Picea sitchensis | reverse complement strand
ATAAAAATTAGGAGTCATAAGTAATTCACTTTAAAGGTTGATATCTCCAAGGCCTTTGATGAAATAATCTAGCTACATCTCAGACTTCTTCTTATTCATCTGGGATTCAATCATTATTTTGTGGCCTAGACTCTAAGTTATATTATCTCTTCTTCTTTCACCATTGTTTTAAATGGTTCAACCTCCCCCTATTTAAAAAAGAAAGAGGAATAAGAAATGGGTTCCCACTATCTCCTCTTATATTCCTTCTGGTGGCTAAAGAGCTTAGAATACTATTGACATTCGGAGCTAGAAGCCTGATTTTGTAAAAGCAACCCATATTTTTTGTACTTAATGGATATTAAAGAAATTTCTCTCTCTCTCTCTTTATATATATATATAGCTTTTCTCCTCGGCATACTTATATAGTATATGAAAATGGAATGCTTTTATATACATGTGTATGTGTGTGCTTCCGATTTTAAGTATGGAACAAATGTCAGTCTAATATATAATTAGAATACACATTATAAACTATATTAGAACTCTTAGAAACATGAATGTATGTAATGTAATCAAAAGAGATTTCCATAAGATGTACCCGAAATAATTGTCAGAGAAACATTGGATCATGAACATGGTGCTCACCATTCAAATACAACACCACCAATTGGGAATCCAAGTGAACATAAAGGGACTAGATACCATGCAAAATGGCATCTTGAAGATTCTCAATTGTGATGCTATACTTGGCCATATTGTTGGTTGTTGGCCAAAGACAAGTGCCTCCATAAATTACCAATTGGCCCATGGGTGAATAAATCAACTAAGAAGAGGAAGCCAGGTTCCTAATGTGATGGCTAACATCATCCATGAACCCTATGAAGGCCGAAGAATATCATGAAATATTCCAACCAAGAAAAGACATGATAAGAAAATCAAAGGAAAAAAATAAACTAAAACTAGTCCTAAATTTACCAATATACAATAATTACATAGGGAAAATGCCTGAGCATCAATGCTCAAGTGTAGTACCTCTTGAGATAGAACCTGTTTCTGGGCTTTGGCAACAAATTACCCTCATAATATGCTAAATCATAAGATAATTTTCATAGGGAACACTGTTACACGTCAAAATTCCTCACTTCGATATTGTCACATTATCATTGTTGCAAGTGTCGCACTTTTGTCGCAAGTGTCGTAAATGTCACATTTTCATTCTGCATATGTCACATTGAAAATGACACCATGGAAACACTTGATAAATCCTCTAAGACATGTTGGAATGGGAAACCATATCATTTGACAAACTAAGAAAAATGTTTTGCCTCGAGAAATACCCATCTTAATGAAATTTTGGAAGATCAACACTCCCCTGCTCATATGCAGGGAGCGTTGCAACACCCTACTTCCAGTTTTGAGCGAGCATCAATTAGTTGAGACAATATTGGGAAAAAAATATGCCTTATCTCTAAGGAAATACATAGATGATCCGAGTTGGTTTGGCTTGTTTCCAAGCTTTAGGTTGCATCTATGGGAGATGCCACAAATGGAGTCATATCCTCAACTTATTCCAAATATAACTAAGATGGTTGAGCCTCTCAAAGCCTATAAAAGGAGGCATTCTCACGGTGAAAAGGAGGGGAATATCAGTAAAAAGTATTTTCATTCTAATCATGGATCTTTCGAGCAAGGGGTTGGACAAGGAGGACTTGGGGAGGTTTCTACAACTGCATCTATAGATTGTAAGTTCCTTGTAATGTTCTCATTAATATATTCTTGGCCTATTTCCTTCAAGTTTGTGTATGATTTCATATGCTTGTCTTTTGTTGATAAACTCAGTTTAAGCTAATCTTGGTAGAATATGAAGCATGTGTTGTCTTTGATGTCTATTGGATTGCAGATCTCATTAAGGATCTTGAAGATCAAGTTCAACCTAGACTAAGCGAGGACAAGCTTCAAAAAAAGTTACATGATACTTTCTTCCTCTTTTCCCTTTGACTAGTTTAACTAAATTTAAAAGAATTTTAGTGTCCAATATTAGCATCTTTCTGTCTTGGTAATAGGGATCTAGGATACAATAGGATATTCACCTATCCACAGGGGAATTTTCCTACAACAGAAATTGGCGACCCCACTAGGGAGCAAAGCTTTTAGTTTTGGTTTCTTTCCTTGGTTTTGTCCTAGATTTTTCTCATCTTCAGATCCTGCTTGTTGTATTTTTCTCTTATATACATCTGTTGTCAGTACTAAAGTTGTCCCACAGAGACTGTTGATCAAACTTCCTGATTTTTTCATTTTCTAGGTTGATCCCTTTCTTTCTCAAAAAGTTGCTCCCTCTTCCTTTACAGCCAGAGCATTGATTTCCAGATCGATGCTCCCTTATAGTGATTTAGGGAGCGTTGTAGCGCTCTGGTGCTGATATAACTAGAGTGCCAATTTTTCTTCATTTTGAAAATTTGTTGACTACTTTTGTACTGGGTGTAATTTTTGGGTATTTCATTTTAACTCAAGACTTGTTATGTCAATTTTTGTCTTCTGTTAGACCTGCAACTTGCCTCTTTTAATAATTTTGATCTTTGATTGGATTTTATTGTATTCCCTTGTCACAAAATCACCCTTTTATCTTCAGATTTTGGGTTCATTTTGATACCTTTTTGTTCATCTGATCGATTGAATATTGTTACAAGGAAACTCAAGGATCTCTTTACTGTTTTAATTGGTCTCTGATATTCATATATTTCCATAAATTTCTTAAGTGTGTTTTGTTGTTTTTGGTGTTGTTTTTGGATGTTTTAGTTTGTTTTTTGTCTCTTATTGACTGCTATGAGAGTGCCTTTTGTTTGTGTGATTATTACTTCCCATAGATTAAATTCGTAATAATGAAATCCTTTTTATCATTGGCATCAGAAGCATTAAAGCAAATCATTTCACATTTATAATCAAACAAAAGGATGCTTTTTACGATTGGTTTTTGGATACCGTAAATATTTTCTATATGATTTAGCACTGAAATGGATTCTTATTGAAAACAAATTGCATGAGAATTTTTCATTCTTGTGTTTGGTAGTGAAATAAAGAAAAATCTTCTCCTTACCGTAAATAGAAGTTCATCGAAAGGAATGTTTTCTTATCATTCTTTTACTTCTTTGGTATTCGAGTCGTAACATCATTAGTTTCACTCTCATTCACCTTTGTGTAAAGAACAACCACTAAAATCAATGGTAATTGAAAACTGATCTAGAAACTTTTTCTTTTTATATTCTTCCACCAACAGTAGACTAGGATTAGCGCTTTGGATTAGGTTGTGAGTATAACTCTCCAAAGAACTCAAGAAAAAATTATCATCTTGTGATAGGGAGAGTAAATCCAATTTTCGTATAACCATAGATGGGATCCCCCTCTCACATAGGGGTTACACACGAGGTCATGTTTGGGAGAGAAACAAAGATTATCCCTCCAAGGTTTAACCATTCGTAGTAGTCAGATCATATTTTGGTGGTTCTTCTTGAGGTACATCTGTCTTCATTTGGTCTCAGTGCTTCGTGAATTTTGAATCCGTTCAGGGTCCTCTGGAGTTCTACCATTCCACTTGTCCTCGGTTCTCTTGAATGATTTTAGACTTGTTATCCTACCCATACATTCAGATTGGACTGTTGACTGTACCCACCCAGAGGCTGACTGCGAGTTGATGTCCTTAGTAGCCATAATATTTAGGGTCCTCACACAAGGTAATGGTTAAGGGATGTCTTCGTTGTACTTGGAACAAGCATTGGTCAAACTCACTCGGGCGCCTTGGAGGTTAAATCCACAATTATTGTGTGGAAGATTGCACCAAGGCGTAAGTCCATTAATAAGGTCTCCAACGTAACTGATCCACCCACTCATATCCTAACCCCTTATCAATTTGATCACATGATGTTGGATTTCATCACCAACTAGTACGGTCATTGAGAGAAGGTTTTGTTTGCTTGTTGGTTCTTATATATTTTTAGTGAGTGCTATTTATTTAATTAAATGTTTTGCAAGATTGAGACTATAGATGATAAAGGTATTCATAGATCACGTAGGATGCAAGGGCTTCCTCCAGAAGGCTACAAACCCTTACCTCCTAATTTACCTGAAGATTTTTACCATGAAGAGGTAGAGAATCGCTCGGATGTTGGGAGTGTTGCTACTCCTTTGTTAGAAAATCCCGAAAGCACCTTGGTTATGGCTGAGGATCCCATTTCTCATAGTACCTCTATGTCAGAAGTTATTATCGAACGACTTATTATTCAATTGGAATCTTTCGGTAACGTCATAGAAGAAGAGTATACACGACTATTGTTGAGGCCATACACTGAGACACAAATGGAAAGCACACAAAACGATTATGATGAGTATAGGACTCCTATCCAATCTACTCGCATGGAAAATCCACAACAGACACATGTTCGTTCCATATGGATAACTCCATCGGGACATGATATTTACAAACATTTCAAATTTAGTCGACCACCTCTTGACCCTCTTACCTATGCTGGTGTCGAGGAAGGACCGTCCGGTTAGACTATTGACCATCCCATAGAACAAGTAGTCAATCCTGCTACTACGTCAGTAAAAATCTAGAGTAACGTTGGAGTCATAATACCTAGTCATACACAAGCTACTTTGACCATTACTCCCACCACCCCACCTTTTCAATCTACAGTTCCTCATGTTCTGCAGAATCATGTTGGAACACCTATCCATCACTGAATGCAGAACCTTGTCACTCAAGCTATGGTAGGGGGACAACTCTATTTTACTACAAACCCTTCACAGTCATGGGGAGCACCCCAAGGAGGTACATTTCATCAATCTTATCAAGGGAGGTCATCATACTCTAACCCAAAAGGAGGCATACCAAATCCTATTCCTTCTGGATTATATTTTGGACAACCTTATCCGGGTGTCTCGAATCCCACTTGGGGTCCTCAAGGAAAAAAATCTTATCCTCCCCAAGGGTCAAATATATATCCTCCGTAGGGACAAATTGTTTACCCCCTCAAGGGAAAATTGTTTATCCCCCACAACCTAACCAAACAACCTATCCTCCTCAGAACATACCGGGTTTCCCTGCTTTCATGAACGTTCCTCAACAACAATTGAATCATGCCTATACCAGTCAACAACCATCGTATATGGGAGGGCCTACTGGATACAATTATTCACCTCAACCAGTGTATGGCCCTACTGGTATCCCCATGCCACACCAGTATCACCCTTAGTTTAATTGATAACTATTGTTTCTCACCATGTTGGATCTACCAGACTTATCCCGGTTGACAAATGATCCCATACTACATTTTCCTTTCTGGTTGGTAATTCCTGCTAAATTACCTTATGACATACCCAAATTTGACGATAAACCTAACGAAGACCCGAAGAACCATGTTATGACATTTCATATATGGTGTTCCTCAAACTCTCTAATGGATTATTTTATTTGGTTGCATATTTTCGAGAACACACTCATGGGCTCAACAACCAAATGGTACATTGAACTCCAACGAGATACCTTTCAAGATTTCAACTCCCTAGCTATGGATTTTCTCACACATTTTCAATTACCCATCTATTACAAGGATGGTACAAAACTCTTGAATTCACTTCATCAGACAAACTCCGTACATATCTCTAATCACATTCATGAGTGGAGACGATGACAAAGGTTGATCAAAGAAACCATACCTGGCCAATTATTGGCAGAATGGTTTACTAAATCTCTTTTACCCCCAATTGCTCGTGACGTCACCATGGGTGGTGTTGTCACCGAGGAATAATTCATTGCTCATGCTCAATACCTAGATTTAGTTTATTCCCAATTCGGTACATTGTATGAGTTGATACCAAATTCTCCCCGCACGTCCATCGATCCATCCAAACCATATTCCATGGCTCATGTAGATGGAGTTATTAGTGTTTTCAAAACCCAATATTCACCACAATTTGTCAGGTCATCTAGTCGCTCTGTCTCTATGCCCAACACCGGTTCAACCTCACTCTCCTCTACCCCCCGCTCGACTCAAATCTTTGAGGTGAATGTAGTCTAGTATGTCTCTTCACAAAAATCCCAGGGAAAGAAGAAAATGAAAAATAAACCTCAAAATAATAATGATAATAATTAAAATACAAAAACACAAACTCAACCGCCTACTCTTGAAAAAAAAACGACAGAGAAAACTGAAATTCACATGTCTCATATGTGGTGATGATCATTACACCCGAGACAGTCCTCATCACAATGAAGCTGCAAAAATTTTCAAAGGGAATTCCCAACCCATTTTGTTGACACAACCTTTTCCTCAGCATCGGTCCATGGTTGTTCAAGCCCCTTCCCCTCTGGTAGGGGGAAATCCTAGTCATCCTCCTAGAGAGGAAGCCTCGTCAATTGCCCATATTTATATGTTTAATGGGATTGATTTAACCACTCGTATTACAATGTATGACACGTTTGATACACTTGATAAAGAGAAGGTCCCTAACAGTTCTACATCAGATCCATATCCTGCCACCATTAGTCCTCCATCTAGATTACTTCAGATTGAGAAACCCACTTTTGACTCTATTTTATTCCCTCCCAAGAGAACTATTCGCAAATCTACTTTTAATCCTAGTTCACGTGCCGCCCAAAACTACAACATTGTTGAAGATTTGGCTCAAGCACCGTGTGCTATGTCTACTCTTGAAATTCTATAACATATTCCAAGTCAACTTAGGACACTATTGGTGGCCATCGATGCTATTGATCCCGAGTCGTCGAATAATATCATGTTTAGCCTCGATAACTTCAAGTCACGAATTTCTCACCAACTTTCTTTTCAGATCGATGTTGTTGTTCATAACCAAGAAATTCATCATACCATACTGGATGAGGGAGATTCCACTTGCGTCATGTCATTATCTTTTTGGAAAGTATTGAAATCACATGTTCTTAATCAATCCCCTACAATGTTATAGGCATTCGATGGGCGAGGTTTTCTCCCTCACGGACTCTTGCAGTCCTTAGTTGTTCAGTTGGGAGGCAAGACTGTCTCTGTCGATGTAGAGGTAGTCGATGCTTCCCTTGATTACAACTTGTTGTTAGGAATAATTTGGTTTTATGCCATGAATTTCATCATTTCATTGGTGTTACGATGTGTACAATTCCCTTATCAAGGCAAATTTTTCTCTATCGATCAGTTAGATTACTGCACCCCCGACGCTCACACTCCCGCCACCAACAATATTGATTTCTTAGGATATACTAAAATCACTTATGAAATTCTTGGTGCAAGTATTTTAAAAGACTCTTCCCTTATGGGTACTTTCCCTGCATCACTTCCTCCCACCTCGCCACATATTTCTATGATCAATATGATCTCGACTATAGCATATCAATCTTATGAATCATCTGATCCTTGGATTGTTCCTATTCCTTTGAAATTCGATGCACTAGGTGATGTTATGCCACTTAGTCCTACCGAGGCTTCATACCATGCCATCCAATCCACCTCTCCCTCATTGGATGAATGAGATTTGTTGGAATCCAACACTTACTTGTTGTCGTCTTGGTTAGATTCCCTATCCTCTGCTTTTGAATACATCCTATGGGTTTTTCCATCAGATGAATCCATTATGGAAATGCTTAGTATAGAAGAGGTACATTGGGATGACAACCATCATCGTACATATTTTCTCCCTAGTATGGATGAAATCTAGAAATATATACACTCTATCTTTCTTATCGGTGTTGTCGATTCTCCCCAATATCCCATGCTTACACAGGACACTACTTATGAGGGGAATTTAGGAAACATATCTTCTATGATCGCTATTGACATCTTGATCAAAGAAGGTATTGTGGAAAATGTTCATCTCAACCCCAATTGTTCGCTTGAGGAAGTGGAAGATTACACTATTTTATTCAAAGAATTTTTCGATGTCTTCGCTTGGAGTTACAAAGAAATGCTAGGGATCGATCCATCGATTTTTTTGCATGAGATAAAAACTTACCTAGGTGTTAAAACATGACCATAAAGGAAAATTTTGAAAAAATATTGAAGTCTGGATTTATTTATCCTGTCCCCTTGATGGAATGGGTTTCTAACATCGTTCTGGTCACTAAGAAACAATAAACCATTTGTGTCTGTGTCAATTATAGGGATCTCAACAAGGCTTGTCCAAAAGACAATTATTGAACACCCTTTATCGACCAAATCATTGATAATTGCATCGGGAGCGTTATATTTTCCTTAATGTATGGTTTCTCAGGGTATAACCAGATCGATATTCTACCGACTAATCAACATAAGACAACCTTCATCTGCCCTTAGGGGATGTTCACTTATCGGAAGCTACCCTTTGGTCTTAAAAACGTTGGTGCTAATTTTTAGCGGGCCATGTCGTATGATTTCCACGATATCAAACATATTATGGAACCTTACCTCGATGATTTACCCACTCATTTGTCTACTCGACGAGACCATATTGGTCATTTACAAGCCATTTTTCTTCGTTTTCCATTTTACCATATTCGTTTGAACCCTCACAAATGAATCTTTGTTGTTGAATCAGGTTGACTCCTAGGATTCATTGTCTCCAAATATGATATTAGGGTGGATACCTTAAAAGTGAAAGATATTCTCGCTTTACCCCCTCCCAACAATCTGACCCAACTAAAATTTTTGCAAGGGAAAGCAAACTTTCTTTGTCGTTTTATCTGTAATTACATCGAACTCACTAAAGGATTTATGAGGTTGTTGCAGAAAGACACTCCTTTCATTTGGGATGACACTACTCAATGCTCTCAATCATGCATTAACACACACACCTCTCTTGCATCCTCTGAATTATGCGCGAGACTATATCCTTTATTTGGATGCATCTACTTCCACTATTTCTATGGTGTTAGTTCAAGAGGATAAAAACAGTGATGAACATATGATCTACTATTTGAGCAAGAGTCTATTTGGTCTTGAGCTCCGATATTCACACGTTGAGAAGTTGGCTCTGGCAGCCGTCATTGTCGTCTAGAGATTTCTCCATTACATCCTGTTACACACAACCACATTCATTTCTGACTCGAACCCCATGTACCATATCCTTACACATCAATTCCTTGGGGTCAAGTATTCCAAATGGATCATCATTCTTCAATAATTTGATCTCAAGTTTGCCAAATCAAAAGCTAAAAAATCATTAGTTTTTGCAGAACTCATCTGCGATCTTCCCCATGCTGATGAAGATACTGAGCCCAGTGATTCTATTCCAGACGAATATTTGTTCCTCATTATCACATCAGACCCTTGTTATGTAGATATTCTTCTCTATCTTCAAACCCAATGTTTCCAGCCTGATATTTCCTACGATGAATGTCGTTGTATCCACCACCATTCTAAATGCTACCTTATCATCGACAAAACATTGTATCACCGTGGTATTGATACTATCCTACAATGTTGTTTAACCCACGATGAGGATGAACATGTTTTGAATGAATGTCACCTTAGAGCTCATGGAAGTCATCTTTCTTGGATGGCTACAACCCAAAAAATATTACGTGCTGGTTATTTTTGTCCCTCCATATTCAAAGATTGTATCGAGGCTGTCAAACGATTCCCACCTTGTCAAATGTTTCAGAAAAAGGCACGTACCCACCCTGCTCCGCTGCATCCCATTATAGTCGTCATCCCATTTTCCAAATTAGGCATTGATTTTATGCAATGTAAGCCTCCCTCATCCTGGGGGCACAGTTATATCATCGTTGCCATTGATTATTTCACTAAATGGGATAAGGTTGTGCCTACATTTCTTAATGATGCTTACACTACAACACTCTTTTTTTTTAACCACATCATCAATCGTTTTGGTGTCCCACAATCCATTTTCACTGGTCACAGCTCACATTTTCAGAACCAGATGATGAGTCAGTTGCACATCAAGTTATGTTTTCTCCATGAAAGCTCAACCCTCTACTATCCTCAAGAAAACAGACAAGTTGAATATATCAACAAAGTCGTAAAGACCATGCTCCAACGGATGGTGGGGACAAACAAAACCTCTTGGCACCTGCAAATTTTCTCCACACTCTGGGCCTACCACACTTCAGTTAAAACCACAACTAGATCCACTGCATTCCAGTTGGTATATGCCATAGAAGGAGTGTTATCAATTGAGTGTGAGATCCCTTCATTGAAACTCACCATGGAACTCTTGCCTCATACCACTGCTGAAGAGGAACGATTCATGCATTTAACCAAGTTGGATGAAACATGTCGCGATGTTGTTCTCATTAATGATACGTATCAAAAAAGAATGAAGAGTCAATATGACAAATCCGTCCAACCTCGTTCTTTTGCAGAGGGAGACTTAGTCCTCATTTATGACCAAGCTCATGATAAGTTGGGGATAGGGAATTTAGAACCTCTGTGGCATGGACCGTATATCATAAAAATTATATTACATAGAGGTGCTTACGAGTTAGTCGACTACAATGGAATATATCTCGGTGATCCCCGAAACGGGCTTTACCTCAAGAAGTACTATGCATAGAACATCTAGCATGTGTGCTTTGTATATTATTGTACTTTAGCTTTTGATTTGCTTATACTTTGTCTTATGGTTGCGTGCACATATGAAATCTCCCTTTCCCATATTTGTCGGGTTTGCAGATGGCGCTAGTCGGCACACCTAGAACATTTATTCTATAGCTTGGCTCATTTAGCACTTTGATGAGTTGGTGAGTTCAGGAGGAATTTACCTAGGATCAACAACCAATAATGTGGAAGAATATCATGCCTTCATCAGACTCTTAACTGAAGCCTCCTCTCTAGGTATAACTCGTTTGATTATCAACATAGACTCTCAACTCGTGGTATGTCATCTTAATTGAGAGTACGATGTTCGTAACCCTATCTTACTACGTCTCCACCTAATATTTCGTCGTCTTGAAAGATCATTTGAATCTATAAAATATATAAATATATCGAGAGAACTCAACGCAACATCGGATTCATTAGTTAATTACATATTGGATCGGTATATTTTGCATAGATAAAACATTTGTAAAAAATGACATGAATCACATGTACATTAAAGCACCACATAAGATGTATTGTAAAATCAATAAGAAACACCAAACATCAAAAGGTACATAATAGGGAAAACATTCTGGGCCCTCATGCCCAAGATATCATCATGAAAGACTACAAATATGTTGAGGATCCTAGTCCTCCTGTATAACATTTTTCTCCATGAAGCACACTACTGCATGAGCCACTCATCAAAGAAAGTGGTTCAAACTTTTAGGAACTCCTATTGTATGTCTCTACAAATGGAGAGACATGTCTCACCTCCTGAGAGGTGGGACACCCATGGTCAGACCTCAGAGGTTCCTCTCGACCTCCCGAAGTCCTCCCACCGCAACCTTGTGCTCCACTACTACCTGTACATACCCACAATGCCACAATGTCGACATCTTTGTTAGACATGATTGGCCTCTGTCTGCATGATGAAAAAAAAAACATCTTTGGATCCCTTATTGTACACATAAAAAACAATATAAAATATAAAAACAAAAATACATCACAAGGTTTAGTTTCGTACCTGAGACATCCCACTAAATTCCCTCGGGGAGATCCAATTCAACACTACCCTGAAAATCTACTCCAACATATGGAAAATCCTCGATGAAAACCAACTGTCTCCTCCACCAAGCGAAGAAATCAGGTGTAAACCTAAATGTTGAGGGCTCGTTCCAAAATATTGGGGACAAAATGGTCCATCTCTCTGTCTATGGCTTGGTCATAGGTCATTCTATCAATGCAACCTGTGGCTGCATATGGGGTACTTGCTCCAAGAAGAACGAAAATATGAAATAACTGTATACAAAATGCTTCTTCCTACCTGTCCTTCACTTTGAGATCTGTTCCTTCACATTTCAAAGGAACCCTGTGTTATCATACAAATCGGTAGGTGCGGACACTAACTGATCTCCCTAGATCCACCTAGATCTAGAACAAAACATGCTAGAACATGATGCTTTCCTTAAGTTTTAAATATTGAATTTACTAACCAAAGAGGGATGGGTGACATACCGTTTAAATGTCGCTTCCTCTCGCCATCACCATCCTAGCTCCATTCCAACGCTCATACAATGATGATCCTACAAAAGAACGCAACCATCCAAAGTGATAGCAATAGCATAAACTCAATATAAACCTATGTATGTGATCAAGGAATCATACAATAAAACACAACAAGATTTATAGGAAAGAATCATATTACTGTATCATATTAAATGTGAAAGAG
>SNQJ01S0046994.1:9638-26815 GCA_010110895.2 Picea sitchensis | reverse complement strand
TAGGCCGGTTGAATTTGATTAGTTTTTTTTCATTTCTTGCAATTTCAATTACATTTAATCAGGGTTACAACGCTAAGTGCTTCCAGGCTAGTTGAATTAGCTTACTTTACTTTCCTTTCAACATGTGTGGATTTTATTTCCTATAGTTTATAGAACCTTGCCGAAATTTGTGAACTGTTTATACTCTCCTGGAAAAAGTTATCATTGATACTACGACTACACAGAAAACCAAGGGAAGAATAGAGTTAAGCTTGCATATACAGTGCATGGTAGCTTGAAGGTTCCATACAAATCCCAGATTGATAAGTAAATGCACAATCTTTCTAACTGTTTTTTGAGAAATTAGAAAGGTAATTAAAAAGCCCGACATTTTTGGCGTCGTTATCAGGGAGTTACCAAAGATGCATTTTCATTATTGCATTGGTTTGAAATTCATAGATGCATTTTCATTCTTGCATTGGTTTGAAATTCATAAGTGCAATTTTGATTCTTGCATTGGTTTGAAATTCATAGGTACCGTTTCATTCTTGCATTGGTTTGAATGGTATTCATTTATTATTTTTTAGCATAAAATACGATATAAGTCAATTATATACATTGATTGAGTTACTAAATATTTTCCTTTTGGTGCAGTAAGAGCCACCCATAGTACTAATATCTATTTTGTAGGAATATTGCAAGGATGAAGGAAAAAACATCAATGAATGAAGAAAAGGATCCAAGGGGATGACAAAGCCTTCAAGTTTGATTATGGTATGTGATCTTTGCAAATTACAATTTTGTTATTGGACATGAAAGTAAAAATATTGGATGAGATGTTGTTTTCCATATATTCCTCTCTCCTTCCTCCACTCTTATGAAATTATTCTTTCTCATCTTACCCCTCTCCTCTTCTCTCCTTTATTTCTTTTCCATCCACTAAATTATGGTTCTTTTCTGCAACACACCCAATCTCATTTGTTTTGGGAATTTGTGCATTAAATCAATGGATCAATGTTTAAGGAATTAATGGTTGGAATTAATATATAAATATTCTTGAGTCTGATTGGTAAAGTGTGGTTACAAGTTTCATCTCCTCTATTTTTTTATTGAAATATTGTTGCACTATAAGTCCTCATTGGTAGGTGCATAAAATAATGTAGTATTGACATTGGTACATCCCATATCTAGGCTATTCTCCTAGAAAACTAGCGAGAATTGTGGTTGGGTACCTAGGTGTCTCGGTATATGAAAATATGTCCATGGGATGAATGACAGTTCAATATTTTCATCTAGGTTGATGTTTGGCCCTAGAGTACAACAAGTTCCCATTCAACGTTATAACAATGTTTGGCCCAAAGGTACGAGTGGGTCCGGTATATTTCTCCAAAATCATGGTCTTCAAGTGAACATAAGAGCCTCATCATCTAATAGATGTAAACCAAGTTTTCTCCATAGAATTACATGTTTCATATTCTCTAATTTTTTCTTGGTGCATGACTTTCATATTATAAATAATGTAATATTGAAATTGATACATCATGTATCCAGACAATTCTCCTAGATAACTGGCAAGCACCATGGTTGGGTATCTATGTATCCATAGTATGACCAATGGTTCAGTCTTTACATATATATTGATGTTCGGCCTGGAGTACAACATGTTCGCAGTCAATATTATATTGATGTTTTTTCCAAAGGTATGGTTGGTTCCTAGCTGCTATATTGCTCCAATTCATAATCTTACAAGTGAACAATAGGGGAATCATCATTTGATTAAGCCAACTTCTAATTTTATGCAACATTTCTTTTACAAATTTCATAAAAACATAGTTGGATTCGACATTGTAATTGCTCAACATCATTTGTTTCACCTCAAATAATTTGATTTTTTAAGTAATAGGGAACTTCGTGGACTCCCATGATGGTTATGTCAGGATCCCATTGCTATCATATTCTTGATTTGGGTATTGTCTTTTCATTTTTCTCCAAATCTTTTTAAGTTCATCTTGCTCAATCTAGGAACTTGTTTCTTGAATTTTTGGTATGTGAATACCTTATATTGAAAATCGTATTCCTATAAAAATTCACTCATATCTAGATATAATTTGGAGACAGATCTTGTTGATCAAATTCTTGTAGCATATCGACTTGTTAAATTTACTAAAAACACAGTTGGCATAATACTGTTTTGAGAGACCATATGAGAACATTTTTAAAACTTATTTATACCTAAAATATCATTTGAAATATAGTTTCTAACCCAATTTGAATTTTTCAATTTGTATATCAAATGGAAAAGCTATTGTCAAAATACTTGCTAGATATCAAACATGAAATTTAGGAACATAGTTGGGATAGTTAGTTTTTGGAAAAACTAATGGATGAATTTTTCAAAACTATTTCTAAGATATGTCCTCCTATGAATATAGTTTCCAATACAATTTGAATCATTTAATTTTTATATCATATGATAAACTTATGACCAAAATACTAATTTCATGTCCTAAATCTGCACTGCTCAAACTCTGTTTCCTAGTATGTTCATTCACCTATTTGACCCATCAAATATTCTTGTTTTCAAAACCAATTTATATTGGAGATATATAAATGAACCTAATTTCATATCAAATTATAATAATTTTGATCTGTCATCAAATAAAAAAATTACACCCAAAACCATGATTGTTGGTCTAGGTTGAAAATTAAAAGTAGCTTTGTCATGTAGCTTGTTCCACAACATGTTTGGCATATCATTTCATGAAACTTTAAAAACGTATTTATAATGTAGATATCCCTACGAATATACTTCATTATGGATTTGGAATCATTTCAATTGAATATCAGACAAATAATTTATCAAAAAAACATTGTTGGGTAGTTTAAGATAGCCATCACTCCTCAACAAGTAAAAAATGGATTTCTCTTTGTTTATCTTTTCTTTGGATCTGTATTATATGCACTATTTTTGAATTTTTGAATATTTCATGGGTGAGGAGAGCCTAATCATCTCTCTTCTCCCACTATCTCACATTTTATTGCAGGTAAGTGTAATTTTTTTTGTAGGTCCCAAAAGGATTAAGAAGGCCAATTCACGAAACAATGATTTTTGAAGATAATTTTTTTAAAAAGGGTATATCAAAATACAACAAATGAAAATGAAAAACCCTTTTGTATTGATTTACTGAAACATAGGAACCTTGCAATCCCTTGCTGCAACAATTTTTTTTTTCGGGCCTTTGCTACAACAATTGAACCTTGTGAGCCCTTGCTGCAACACATTTCTGAAATACCTTTGTTGCAACACCCATGCAGAAGCTGCAAAACCTCATAGAGGTGTTGACATTTGAATCTGTCAGGATCAAAACGACAACCTCATGAGGATATGAATCCCCCTAAATTTTTAAATAGGTGGTTCTCCTATTTGTATTATGATTTTCTTTGAATATTTTATATCAAAAATAATATGGGATACTATCAAATGAATGAATCCAATTCTTTATGGCTCAATAAAAATCAAAATACTGGAAAATAAAATATATAAATGGAGATTTCCCAAGAAGTGGACCAACAACCTCAAACACCACACGATATAGAAAATGACAAAATCCTCACATTCATTAAGGTTTAATGAAAATTATGATCACATTCAAATAAAAGAAATGGTCCAATGGCACAAGAGAAATTTGAAAGAGTACTAATTATTAATCTCGAAAGATGATTTTGATAGATAGACTTCAAATTTATTATACTCAAAACTCAGAGTTATAAAACACAATCAAAATCGATCCTGACATAGTTCTCTAGAATTTCTAAAAAGTGATAATGTCTGTTACAATACTTGAAATTTAAAGGAGTTTGTCCATTAATGGAATGGGATTGGGGCTCCCATGGACCATGAAAATATTTACAAGAAATGTGATGAAGAGAAGAACATGGAGTGGAACATGAGCATCAAGACCTGGAAAGAAGACAATGAGGAAGTTATCATAATTCAATTATACTTTTCCAATGAAAGAATAAATATAACTATATGAAATATGATAAGGAAGAAGGCATGTAATCAATATGGAATTACTATGATGGAATCTCTCTCTTTTATTTTCTTGTTCATCCACCCTTTATATCTTTTCCAGTTGCGATTAAGTGGACGATTGTAACCGATTCTGTTGGAAATTTAGAAATTTTGATTATAGACTTGTTTAACCATTCTTGAATATATTCCCTTAATGGGGTAATGGTCACTTCTTTCTTTACTTTGATATTTAACAATTCACTTTCAATTTCTCTATGGTCAATAGATAAATTTTGCAATATAGTTTCAATGTCCTCATTTTTATTTGTGTACTCAACAAGCCAATTATCAATGTCATCATAAGTATACTCAATCATACTGTCAAATTTTTCGATCGATGATTTCTTTAAATTTTCGACTTGCTCTTCAAATTTCTTTCTACTTGTGATCAAATTGAATTTGATATTAAGATTGGATCTAAAACTTCAATAGTGGTGTGCGCAATATCCAAACCAATAATATTTGAGTATGCCTCAATATTTTTCCATCAGAGTTCTTTCAATTGATTCAACAATCCATTTAATATATTAATCCTTTCAATCCAACATGCCTTTAATTGTTTCATACGGTTTCGGAAGGGAAAATATTCCTTTTTTCTTCTATGATCCATCATTGTCGAGACTTTTTCTATAAACATAGAAACTCCACCTGTGAAGAATCCTTCATCATTATTCAAATATGCATTTAAGTATTGTTTAGTGTTTTGAATTCTGAGCCTGAGAGAGGAAAAATGTTTTTCCAAGTCCCATAAATCTAAAACAAGCGACATTCTTTTCTTTATATTCTCTTCAAAAAAGTATTGAGTAGAAATTATTAAGCTTTAAATTCCCTTTACTCTTAGATTTGAATTTCGATTTCCTTGAAGAGTTCTGTCAGGTTGTATCATGGAGATTGGGGTAGTCAATATGGGTGGGGGCATGAGAGTTTCCTCCAATTATTTGACTCTCTCCTTAAGCCTAAGGTTTTCCTCTTCCATATTAATTATTGAAACATCCAATGCATCCCCTTTGACCTTATGAATTGAGGATAATTTTGATGGAAACATGTTTTTAATATTGATGGTGGACCATGAATTTCCCTTCTTATTCTTCTAGGTTATTTCAAAGGTCAATTTATTTGAATACTTATCAAATAAAACATTATGTACATAAAAGGTCTCTTCGTCAGAGAAGAATTCATCTTTAACATCCAATACAGTGGATTGTACATTTTCTTGGGCACGTTATTCTTCATATGGAAATTGAATATTTTCCATATCAACATATAAATCCATATCATTAAGTAAAATGTCATTTTCAGGTGCGTTTTGTTCTTCTCCCTCTTGCTGAGAATTAACCCTTTTCCTTTTCACTGTTAATTTATGGGGGTTTTCTAAACTTACTTGAGGAGGATTTCTTTCTCCATCATCACCTGAATTGTTAATTGTGGGTTTTCTTTGTTGGGTCCTTGCAGATTGAGAATTTATTTTAGGCAAAAGACTTCTATGAGAAACAACAAGCGACTGATAATTTATTTCACTTGAGGGTTTCCCTCTTTGCTTATAATGTTCTGTAGTGCTCACAATTGTCTCTATGTCACCAGAATTTTTATCAACACCTTGAATAGGAAGGTCATGACTATTTCCCCCCTTCCTCTTGAAATCTGAGTGTATTGATCAATTTGGGGTTGATCCTGAATGATACCATGTGATTATAAAAAATATGGTTAGGGTAAAACCCTTTAATTTCTTTTGCAAACTTCAAATTAAACTGGTTAAAGTAAGAGACATATTCATCAACTTTGGAAATTCCTCTCAAGAGAATTTCACCAACTCTCCAAGGCAGAGAAATAAACTATTTTTTCCTTATTTCATAAAAAGAATGAAACCATAAATTTTACTGCCTCACCACCTCTATGATAAATAACTTGTCCATCAAATAATAAGGGAGATATATAGGATTTTCATGAGAACATAAAATCCTAATGATGTTGTAATTATACATTTTCTCTAGGATTCCCTTTTTATTCAAAAAGGTGGATGCTTCCAATGAAAGTTTAGAAGTGTCTTCTCCAAAGAGTAATTTATTACATTCAGAGACAAAATCATTGTAAAATTCATAAAAATAATGGATACCTTTCTGCTTCTAGAGAGCTTTATACCACATAGTCACGGGGTCAATTTTTGAGTTTACCCTTTTTCCAAAACTCAAACCTTTAAAAATATGACAGTGTGTGATAACAAATATTGGATAAGATGCCATATATAATTATTTCTCACTTCTGAAATTCATTAAATGTGCGGAAATTTCATTTGATATGATTTTATCCCAATCGAAGATGGCATTCTCATGAACTGTAAAATGTAAAATATATAGTGCCAGCTGGGGAATAGTTGCATAGAATCCTGAAAAATAACTCTAGTAAATAACCAATCAATTTATCGATAAGGGTCCTTTAAAGAACTAAACTTGATTTTGGATAAGTCTTCCAACATTACAACAAGATCTTGTAAATATTCCTGCGGGATCTCCATTCCATTATTTTCCCCTCTAAGAAAATTCCTGGCTTCTTCTCCTTTGTATGTTACGTTTGTCTCTGGTAGTTTTAACATTTTTTTTAATACTGAAGGAACCAATGAAACAGGGGAACCACTTTGTAGTGAAAATTTTCTTCTTTTATGGAAAAATTTATCAATACACCAGGTGACAATATATTTTCACTCGAAAACCTTATGGACACAACCAACGAGAGCTATTCCCGATGTCCAAACCTTATTATTAACTTTGTCTGGTAATGTTGAATAATACCAATATTACCTCGTCCCTGAGGTGTAGGATAGTCGGTGACGAAGTGTGTTGTTAAGCCACTCCGTGTTGTTAAAGTCACTGGTTCGAAACCTGCTGGGACAAAAAATCCAACCATGTTAAAGGTTGGTGTGGCTCAGGCCGAGTGCGATCCCCGGGTGATTTTGACGGCTTAGATTCCCCTGAGTCGCGAGTTCTCATGCCATAGGTTAATCACGTAGCCAATAGGTCCCGCACAAATTAACAAACAAAAAAAAAATACCAATATTACCTCAAACAATGGTAATTATGATATTCTCTGGCGAATAAATTCAAGGTATCCCCACATAAATGTTGTTTTCTTTCGGTTATATTCAACAGGTTGATAGAATTTCTCTGTAATACCACTTAGAACAATAAAATAATATTTATGTTAGATCCTTGATGAGAGAATTGACCTGAAATAAATGTGATTTTTCCTCGATAGAAACATCATTAATAAGTAGCTTTTCAGAATTCAATTTAGTAGTTGAGTTCATAGAATTAGCATTTAATACGACTCGATAACTATGAAAGAGAAAGGGCATGTCATGACGTGGAGTCAGAGTGGAGGAAATAAAATGAGAATGAAATTCTGCGATTCTGTCATGATAATAAAAATGGCTAAGTATCGATACTTGTCAGGCGAACTTGTGAGGATGAGAGATACAAAAGAAAGAGATCATGAGTCTGTGAGTGGAAAATAAAATTGGTAGATAAAAAAGAAAAGAGATCGTGAGACCGTGAGTAGAAAATAGACTAAGTGTTGAAGAAAGGTTCAAAGAAGAAAGGTGATAGACTGTGAGTCCATGAGTCCACCAACCCGTGAATATAATAAAATGACATAAGTATGGAAAAATCATAAGTCATGGAGGTAAGACATGACAATGAAAATTGTGGGAGGGAAACATACTTAAAAAAATAATAAGTGTGGAGTAATGAAAAAGAAAGAAGGAATTATGGGGTTCAACAACTAGCTCCAACCATGGGATGATAACTCCATACGGTTTATCAAGAATAAAAAATCTCAAGACCATATGTATTATTAGTTGGGTGATGGAGTCTAGGAGGTGAGAATATAAAAAACAAGGAAAAAAATTATATACAAGTGAAAAGAACAATTCAATAAAAGAAACTCTTCAAATGCCGCCCATTGACAGGAAACATTAAAACTTTTCCATTCATATCCTTGAGTATGTATGAGTTGAAACTTAAAATATTTTCAATGAGATAGGGCCCCGAACGAGAGTGCTTCAAACTTTGTATGCATTGAAGGTTTTTCTTTTGCTTTGTTCCAAAGTAGTACTAATTCACCTTTTTTAATTTTTTTTTATTGTCGCACTTTGATCAAAATACTTCTTGACATTTTGTTGTCTCTAACATATTTTATTTAATGATTCAACTCTCTCTTCTTCTAGATTTGACAACTGATTCAATCTCTTTTGCAAAGGAAGAGTATATTCTATATCTTCAATATTTACTCTGTAAGTCAGAGCATTCAATTAAAGACTAAGTGGAATTTTTGTTTCTTTTCCATAGACCCGCATAAGGGGATATTCCAGTGCTATCCTTTGGTGTCATCCTGCTTTCCCACAAAGCATCTATCAATTTTAAATTCCGTCTCTTTTGATTTTGATCAATTGTCTTCTTTATAATTTGAATCAATGTTTTGTTTGTTGATTCAATGAGTACATTTCCTTGATGATAGTAATTTGATGATTTCCCCATTACAATACCATATTCGACACAAAAATTGGTAAAATTTGATCCAATGAATATTGACCCATTATCAATGATGAACTTTTATGGTACCCCAAACCTTAATAAAATATTATCTTTAAGAAACTTTATCAATTCTTTAGAATCAACCATTTTTAATTCCACTGCTTCCTGCCATTTTGTAAAATAATCTGTGGCGGTGAGAATGTATACATGTCCTTTACTTGATTTAGGATTTATTGGCCCAATGAAATATAGTACCCATTGTACAAATGGTTCTTTGACTAGTATAGGTTTCAAAGGCATTGCAGACCTCTTCATCTTTCCTAAAATTTTTTGACAAGAAAGAAATTTCCTTACCATTTCATATGAATCCTTAAAAATTGATGGCCAATAATACCCGATTCTTATTATTCTGTGGGTAATAGTGGTTGGAGCAAAATTTCCTCCACATATTCCTTCGTGAAATTCCTTTATCAGTTCTTGAGCCTTAATTTCGTCTACACACCTCAATAACATACCATCATAATTTCTTCTGAACAATATCTCTGTAATTAATACATATTGATTGGATTTCATTTCTAGATMTCTTCTTTCTTTGGGAGTCACACTAATTGGGAACAATCTAGATCTTAGGTAAAAAATGATGTCTTTATACCATTCAAAATTCAACATAGGTTTTCCTACTGAAATTGAGACCAAGCCCTTCAATGCATCATTGTCTGCCATGAGATTGCATAATCCCTGTCCTTTAACTTCCTTTAAAGTTTTTATCTCGATATCATACTATTGACCAACCAATTTTCCCACTTTCCCTCTGTCAATTGTTGGTTTAGGAGCATCTTCATTGGAGAAGATGGAACATATGATATAAAATGGGAGTTCAAAATATAAGTTCGAAAATGTTCTACTGCCTTAACGAGAGAGATTTCCTGCTTCTCCAATTCTGAATATTTTAGCTCATAATCATGAAGGGTTTTACTCATGAAGCTTATTGGTAATTTTTCCCCTTTAGAATTTATTTGTGTAAGAACTGAAGCCGCAACCCCTTTTGTAGAAAAATAATATAAAATAAAATCTCTTTTAAAATATGGACTGATAAGCACAGACACTGTGGTGATTTCTCGTTTAATATTGTCAAATGAATTTTGAGTATCCAAAGTTCATTCAAATATCTTATCCTTTTTTAGCAATAGATTGATTGGCTTGACAATGCTTGCATAATCAAGAACGATTTTTCTCACAAATTTTATCTTTCTAAAAAATGATTGCACCCTTGTCTTTGAATATGGAGGATTTAATTCATTAATGGCTCTTACTCTTTCAGGATCGATGTAAATTCCTTCTTTACTGACTATCTTTCCCAAAATATTTCCTTCAGATACAAAAAATAAATATTTTTTTGGATTAAGAGAGATCCCATATAATCTACACTTTTCAAAAACTTGCCTCAAATGATAAATATGTTCTTCTCTTGTCTTGGAATGGATGGTAAGATAATCTTGATAATCAACCATAAATATCCCTATCAAATCTTTGAATGCATGATCCATGGCCCTTTGAAAAGTAGCTCCATCATTCTTTAAACCAAAGGGCATGCGAGCATAAGAATATGTCTCCCAAGGTGTTATAAAGGTAGTCTTGGGTCTGTCTTCCTCTGCTACCAATACTTGATTGTACCATAAAAAACCATCCAACATGGTCATACAAGATGATCCAGTAACTTGTTGAAGAAAAAAATCCATGTTAGGTAGAGGATATTGATCTTTGATGGTTGTTTTATTCAAATAATTGAAATCATAACACATTCAAATTTATCTACTCTTTTTCCTCACCACTACTGGATTTATCTGAATGTCTAATGGGATAATATAATTCTAGCATTTTTTAATTTCTCCAATTCTTCTTTTACCAATGGATTCAATTTGGGATTCATCATTCCAATTTTCTACTTAAAAGGCTTTGCCCCTTCTCTCAATGGTATGATATGCTGGAATATAGATTTTTCGTATGCCTTAAGATCATCATAACTCCATGCAAATACATCATAATATTATTTGAATAATGAAATATATTGGTTAACCTCCCCTGATGTGTAATCAATCCCAAGATTCACATATTTTGGGGAATCCTCGGTTCCAATATTTATTTTCTTTATTTCTTGTACCTTTTGAGATGATACTTCTTCTTTGAGATTCTTTGCTTGATCATCTCTTGTAAAAAGAGATTCTTATTTTACACAGTCTTTTGGAATAGGGGAAACACTATTTTTTTTTGTAAGTAAGAGATTTTATATATAAAGGGCCTTCAAAAAACCAGACCAGAGGTACAAAAACTTGAAAACAACCGCACTGTAATTACTGAACTGCCCCAATAGAGGGGAAACCAATTCAGCCATCCAGGTAAGTCTAGAATTTTACAGTCTGACAGTCGTATACAATAGAACTAAGCTGACTAAGCTACAACTAAGAAAATAAACTATTAAAGAGAATAGAACCCCTGTGGGGTCAGACACTTGGCGAGTAACTTGGCCAGGTGGATGGATAGGCCGCGTACCAAGGTTCCTCTTCAATGGGTGTCCCTTTGCCTTCCAAATGCATGTCAGCATCCACGTTGATCTCGTCCCTGTTGGCAGCTGGCAGGGTGTCTCCAGGCGGACTGTACACATGCTGGTCTGTAGCTGTCACAGCCTCCGTGTCCTCATGCTTGACCTGCTCCACAACGACCCCTATTGAACATTGCGTATGATCATTCCTGTCATCACCCTCTGCATGGGGTTCCTCTGCTGAAGCCGCACCTTCTGGAGTGGAGGGGAAAGCATCCTAGAAGGTGTATAGAATCTGAAGGAGGGTCGAGATCTTTCCATCCATAAGCTGCAGTCGGAATTGGAGGTCCTCCATTCCCTGACGGAGTTCAAAGACCAGACCATAGAGAATGGTTAAACTTTATTTCAGCTACGAATCAGGGATGAAGTCGGTAGACGCATACGCACTGTTTCGGGCACTTCGAAGAAGAGGTGGCACCCCCATGGGTGGCTATGAGGAGCAAGATACTGGTGCAAGAGAAGGTTCGCTGGTTTTGGAATTCGGTGGGATGGCAGGAAATCGCGAAAGAGAGCCTGACGAGCTATCAGTGATGAATAGGCCTTTGAACCGAGAGGTAGGCAGGGTGGAGGAGGCGAGAGGTTCCAGCTCGGGCTGCAGAGGTGGTGAGGAGAACGTGGAGGGTGAACCAGGGGGAGAAACAGAGGTTCGGGGTCGAGGAGGATGCCATGGAGAGCCTCTTCATGGCCTTCCTCTTTGACGCAGCATAATGTGCTCTATTTGAAGGCAGATAAGAGCTAAGTGCTCCAGGAAAATGCAAAAATCCTGGAGAGGGCCGAGGGATGCGAACACCATGAAAGTCCAGGTTAATCCAAGCCAGGGCAGCGAAGGGATGTGGGGGTTGGTCCTCGAGCGAGGATGAAAAACACTTGCAGACAGAAAAGCCATAGTGAAGTTGGTAATGAGGGTCGGGCACACCAGAGTTAATGGTGTTGCAGCGACGTGAAGTCGAATTAATGCAGGGTCGAGGCAATGGTAATTGGCACGAGCCTAGCACATGGCTCCCTGCCTTGCTGGCCTAACCGCTCTCCCTCTTCATGCCATTTGTCTCGCACTAACACCCCATCCGGGGGAGGGGAAACACTATTATCATTCTCTTTGTAATCATTTTAATTGGCCAAGAAATCATTCAATTATTCATCATTTTCAAAGATAAGAAGGTATTCTTGATTTGAAAATTCTTTTGACTTGAAATGAGATTTTTCTTTGAATATCGATATAATGAAGTAGAAAGTGCTAATGAATCTTCCTTTTGATTTTTCTCTCTGGGGACAAAAGATATATTAAATTAATAGAAAGCCTCCATCATTTCATTTACTCTTTTGACATACATCCTGATTTTTTATTTCTTGATATTATATCCTTGAATGACTTGATTTATAACCAATTTAGAGTCACCGGTTATAATAAAGTGTTCAATGTTAATTTCCAATGCTAGAATCATACCTTGAATTACTTCTTCATACTCTGCTTCATTGTTGGTACATGGAAATTCCAATCTGATAACATGTGGATATATGAATTTATCGGGACTTTTAAGTACAATTCCAACCCTTCTTCCTGAGCTTGAGCATGTGCCATCAAATGACATTCTCTAATATCTAGTAAAAGAAATATATTCTTGTTTCAATATTTCTGACTGCTCCAAATCAAGTATAGCATAATTTCCAATACTTGTGTCTATATAATCTTGCAACATTTCATTATCTTTCTTTTTGTATGAAAATAGTTTTCTGGGCTCATGGGGAACTTTCAACATTGTCCCATCTTTGTTCGGCAACATCATGCAACTACCATCATTCATTATGTAACCATCGATAATTGAATACCAATATCTTCCAATAAATAGTCCATATGATAGGGGAAGATCAACCACTATGATAGTGAAAATGATGATAATATGGGGAGCAACAATAATCCAAGCATAAAATTCCTTGATTTATCCATAGGATGGTACCTTTATGGAATCGATTGCACAAATACCTTCACCTGTTTCATAAGATTTGGTACATCTCATACCGAGTGCTTCCATTACTGCTAGAGGCATGATATTATTCGTTGCTCTAGAATCCATCAAACAATTGTGAAGCACAACATCATGATTTTCAATCAAAATATAAAAGGGTGGAACTTTGCCTCTCAACTTGACAACTGATATGGTTTGATTCTTCCTTGGATTTGTAATAAAAACTTCCATTCTTCCTCTTGGATCATCTAAATTTTTTAGAATATTTTCTCTCTTCTATGGAAATTTTACCACTTCCATGAAGGGTAGAGTGATTCTCAATTTACTACGATCATCGACCAAATTATACATCATCTGAGGAGTATTTACAATTAGTTGCTAATCAATTGATTTATTCTTCTCTTTTTCCTTTTATTTTTCTATATTTTCCTTTGGTTTGGATATATTTGATTGTTACCGTGTTTGGACAACATTGTCTTACAAGATATTATTTTCTTCAAATATGTACATGGATGTCTCGCATCCATCCATCTATACAGATTCAAGAATTTATTCTTGAATATATTCATCCTCTTGCTCAAAAAATTGTTCATCATAAGCTTCTTCAAGTATTACTGCATTGGGATTAGATTCCCTTGGGATTCTCTATCTCTGTTGATAATTGGTATTCTCGATTCTTTTCCTCTATTCTTTAGCAATATTGCTTCTTTCTTCAAGAATTGGCATCCTTGAATTAGACATGAAATTCTCATTTCTTCTCAATCTAGTTATTTCATTATGCATTTTCCTGATAGTTTTGTTCATTTGTGCAATCTCCATCTTTTGATTTGTCTCTTGTGCTGTAACATGGTCAATTTTTACATTTGGTATGGTCCCTTTGAAAAAATCTCCTATAGATCCTTGACTTCCGAGATGGCGTGTTTTTTGATCCTCATTCTTCTTTGAGCTTGACTCTATTAAGAACCAAATATCAAAATAGCATAAAACCTCAGAATAAGTACTCAACTCCTTGACAAAGAGAGAATTTTAGATAATAATCCTCTTGGAGGGGGAAACCTCCTTATACACCACATAAATTTAAAAATACATGATGATTCCAAATGAAAAGGTCTCATTGGTATATATAGGAGTCTAGGAGTTACAATTACAACTAATGGACCCAAGCCAACATAAATAAAATAAAAATACTAATGTAATATGCCCCAATTAAGGGGTAATGTGCCAATATTTAGGGATTAACATGCCCCTCCCCTTCAGACAAGTGTTGTCCAAAATTCTTGAGGAATTATGGATGCTTCTGTATAAAAGACTCATCTTCCCAAGTGGAATGTTCAACATATAGTTTCTTCCACTTAATGAGATACTTTGAAATGGATCTATTCCTCAGCTGGAGAATTATTGTGTGAGTGATAGATTCACGATCCAATATGATTTTTCCTTCCTCTTCAAGTTTTGGAAATATAGTTTGAACTAGGATCTTGTCACCTATAACATTCTTTAAGCATGAAACATGGAAAACTAGGTGTACTTGCAAAGATGCAGGTAACTCCAATTTGTATGCCATAGTACCAATATTTTGCAACACCTTATAAGGGCCATAGTGTTGATTTTTCAATAATATAGGTTAAGCATGAATTTCATTCCAAGTTTAGAATTTAACCATAACCATAAATGTTGCAGCAACCAAGATCACAAGAAGAAGCACCATGCAAAATAACACAAGAAGTATCATGGGAAACCCTTCTCAACAAGGGAAGACAACCCAACCAAATCCTTTGCTATATTCCTCAAGAGAAAGACCTTCACCACCAAGATAAATCCTAGCACACAAGAGGGTGCTCAAACCCTAGAACTCTAGTGCCCAAGAGAGGTGCGCACTTTTCCCAAAGAAGTGTACTTCTTGAAATTTCCAAACTCACATGAAAGATGTGTTTCCTCAATAGGGAATTTAAATTTACTTATACTAATCTGAACCTGTCAATAGAAGTGTTTATTGGCACAATAGGAACGACCTCACTAGCTTATAATATAATTAATATTAACCAGATTAATTATCTTTTACATTAATTACTAATCACATGAAGGTGGGGCCGACCTGTACCCTTTAAATTACAATTAGGTCTACAAGAAGGTCTAACTCTTGAAAAATATAGCAAGGGATATGATACACACACTAGTGCTAATCCACTAGGGGCACATCCATAGGGATGTCCATATCTTTGGCTCACTGCATTACACAGAAGAACCATATCTTCACATGTTCACTTGTGCTCATCCACATGAACGTCCACTCTACAAATCTTCTTTACCACTGCCTCACACAGGAGAATCATCTAGAGTTTCTCGTCAACTCCACTTCTCAGAGAAAGATAATACATCATATTCATTTATGTTCACATGACGATGAACCCAACACTTTGGGATTTCACATGTTCACCTTGTGCTCAACAGCAGGCCGTCTAACTCAACAGATCGCCTTTCCCACTAGATACTCATCTGGAGTTATTTTCAACTCTATGAATGGAGGAGGTAATCTCTACGTTCCAGCTCTGTCTTAGGTAGGAACCATGTACCCTTATTAGGGGTTTTCTCTTAGGTTTGTAAGATGGAGAAAGACTCACATAGCTGCAATGATCCACATCTCACAGGTTTGTAAGATGGATAATGTCTCACATAGATACAATCATCAACACATAGTACTTTGGTGATAATTTATTATCCTTCTTAGATTTCTTGAGGGACATCTATTTGTATGGTTCTAGTCTTAAAAACACTCAATCCCCTAATTCAAAACTTCTTTCACTACGATGTTGATTTGCTTGTTGTTTCATGCGATTCTGTGCCAAGGTCAGGTTGTCCTTTAAGAGTTGGAGAACTTGTTGTTGATTCTCGATGTGATCTTCCACTGCTTGAACCTTAGATTTTTATTTTAGAGAATAAGTGATGGACGATGGGTGATATCCATAGAGCACCATAATTGGTGTCATTTTTGTTGCAGTATGAAAAGAAGTGTTATACCACCATTTTTCCAAGGGTAACCACTTGAACCATTGTGTTTGTTTATTAGAGACAAAGAAACAAAGGTAGCCTTCCAGACATTTGTTCACTATCTTAGTTTTTCCATCAGATTGAGGATGATAAGATGAGTTATGAGCTAATTGAGTACCCAAACAAGAAAATAATTCTGTCCAAAAATTTCTAGTGAAGATGGGATCTTTATCACTTACAATAATCTTTAGGCTTCCATGTAGCTTTTGAACTGTCTCCATGAATGTTGTGGCAATTGTACTGGTTTTGAAAGGGTCAGAGAGTGCACAAAGTGTGTGTACTTGGTCATTATATGAACAATCACCATGATGCCACTCTTTCCTTTAGAATTTGGTAACCCTGTGATGAAATCCATGGAAACCTCCTCCCAACACTGACTTGGGATGGATAATGATTGTTAAAGACCTGGGGTCTTAGTTGTTTCCAACTTATTTTGTTGGAAAACCAAACATTCTGCCACAAACCTTTGAAAATTAGTTTTAAGGCCATCTCAAAACAATTCCTTCTTGACCCTGTGGTAGGTTTTCAAAAATCCTAAGTGCCCTCATACTGGAGAGGTGTGCTATTCCAAGAGTACATTTTGTTTGATTTGGGACTTCTTACACAAATATAAGTGATCTTTGTACCATAATGAATCATTTTTCCATGTAAATGTATCTGATGCACTCAAATTCTGCTGAAACCTTTGAGTGTGAGTCCAAACTTTTTTGTCATTCTTCCATTCATTCCTTGCTTCTATTATCCAAAGGTTGGATGATCAAGATAGAAAAAAGAAAGGCCTCAACATCTTCATCCTTTCTTGAGAGTTCATCTGCCACTAAATTTTTCTTCCCTTTTTTGTAGATGATTTCAAAATCATAACCCAACATCGTGGTTACCCATTTTTGTTTTTCTTCTGAAGACAATCTTTGTTCCAATAAGTATTTAAGACTATCATGATCTAATTTGACCTTGAAGTGCCTACCTATTAGGTAAGGGCTCCATTG
>SNQJ01S0046993.1:123400-150651 GCA_010110895.2 Picea sitchensis | reverse complement strand
ATTGATTTTGATCATATTTGTTTTTCCTAAAACAAAATGTTTTTCTAACTTACCTCAAGCTTTGATTATTATTCTTTAAATCTTAAAGATCAAGATTTGAGGGCATTGTTTCTATGTTTCAGACAATTGAATCTTTAAGGAGTGAAAGAAGATTTTAGAAGAACAAAACTAAAAGTAAAATAATGTATCTTTCTTGATAAATATTTTACCCTTCAATTAGAAGAAATTATTACAGAATATGTATCTAGACTAGGAATATAAAATGAATAGAAATGAACAATTTTTTTCTATTCACAAGGCATAATGAATCAAGTACAGGTCTAATCAATACTTATAGTATATCCCAGAAATTTGTAACCGTTAGTAATTCATTTGCAGTTGTAATAGTAGTAGTTGTACTAAATTATCACAATTATAGTATCAGATGCATTCAAGAAGAAATTATGGATATGGAGATAACAGAAATAACATGAATCACGTGAACTGAGACATAGAAATATAGAATCGCTCAAAGCCTACAAAATTTTATTAAAAGATGTAGTCTTTTCCTGAGGAAAAACGCTCCTTTACATCGAGTCTTTCTTAGACTTTTATACAAATTATATCATAACCAGATGTGGTTATTCGATCCTATTTCACATCTTTTCATATACACTGAGATCTTTGACTCCTAAAAATAGAAAGATCTGGAAGACAACTGTTCAAATCCTTGATTTTCTTCAATTGTTTTGATGACTCATTCAGTTAACAGTTGGATGAGAAGATTCCAATTTTCGCTTGATGGATAGTTGAATGACTTCATTTTCATGTATGTGATATCTAATTCAGTGTACTTCTCATATGTAGGAGGGCTTGAGAATAGATTTTTAATTTGCCAGAACAAATAAAAGTCATCTATGAGTAAATCCACAATAGTTTTCCCTATTAAAATGTCAGCCATTCATTGAAACTTATCTTCATTTTCTCTGATTATGAACAAGTTTTTTTTGTAATTTCAAAATGATATAATCTTCCCTTTTCCATCCCATGCTGAAGGTAGTCCCATTTTTACCAGATTCTCAAACTTGTTGGTGAAATATTCAATGTTTCTTTTCACTATTATACATTTATTTTGAGCTGCTTGTATGAGATTTCTTTTTGTGAAATTCTTTTTCAGTCTCCATCACCATTGGGTTCTATCTTTAACACCTTTACTCTTAAATACTTTGTTGGAATTAAAGTTTAGGAACTTGATAATTTTGGTAGCCACTTGTGGCCTGGTTCCCAATTACTAGAATGCTTTATGGACGACTTGATATGATTCATTTGTCAAAACAATCTCTTCATCAATTATTTTGAAGTAATTTTGAATCTTGCCAACTTTAGTAATGATTTCATCCCAAATAAGATGTTTGAATCCTATCAGATAGGGTTTACCACACAACTTATTCTGCATTTTCTCTATATTTGTTACCAGTTTTGCCTTCAACTTCTGATATTCTCCAATAATTTTATTTTTGTCCTTGATTTCTTCATTTTGTGTTGATATTGTTTTCTTTAGTTTTTCAACTTCAGCTTCTTTTAGATTTAGTTCTACCAATGCTCTTGATAATCCATCTATTGGGTTTGCTAACTCTGTCATCTTTGAAGAAGAAGATCATCTCTTTAGGATTTCAATCTGCTTCTCGTACATTTCTATTTTCTCTCCCATCTGTATCATTTGTTTCAGAAGTTTTTCCTTTTCTTTGTGTATTTCCTGTAACTCTGGAGTTCGAACATGATCGATCCCAGGGATATTAAACCTTTTCTTCAATTATTCAATTTTCGTGTCCTTTGTTTTCATCAAAGCTTGCACTGATGTTGCATCCTCTAGATTTGCTTCCAGATCCATTACCCATTGTTCCAGCTCTTCCAATCTCATTTGTTTAGTTCTATTAGCTAATTTATCATTCTTGAGTTGATTTCTGATCTTTTCATTTATGGTTTTGGAGCTTTTTAATTCCTAGGGTAGTTATCATCACATCTATGTTTTACAACTCTCGAGTTTGTCTATGTGGATCCATTTTATCCAGTGGGTGAACTACATTAAGATCAATAGATATATTTGTAACCTTATTTTTCTCTTTTGGTTCCATCACTGTTATATTCAATCTACCCTTTTCATAATCTGCAACAAACAACATTCTAGTATGAGATGTCTCTCGATCAAATATTTTAGGAAGAATGTTTTGTCTAATCTTTACACCCATTTTCCTGGTAGCCATGAATTGATGAACATGATCAATCTGCTTTGATTTATCTGTATCCAAAGATTATTTTCCATCACAATTGTCTGAGCTCTGGGGATTTGTTGATGTTGACACTTGTACCAGTACAATAGGTTCTCTAATCACTGGTTTTGACTCTTCTTGTGATCTTTGGTCTTCATCTTCATCTAGTACCTTTGTCTTTTACCTTTTGTTGATATTTATTCTTTTGTTTCTGACATTTTCGAAGTCGATAATGTAGTCTTTCTTTTGTATATCTTCTCAAATTGTTGAGGTGTCTATGTTACTAGAGACTTTGAAGGTTTCTCTTGAACTTTTCCCTATATTTGAAAAAAGATCTATACATCTTCCCAGTTATTTTGGTTTTCCAACAACTCCAATTGTGATTTTTGTTGATGTTGATAAGAAACTTGTCCATTTGTAATCCTTTGAAGAAATTATAGCATGAGCATTATAGATATATAACTATCCCTATTGGAATCCCATGTTCTGGAAAAGGTTTTTTGCTACCTACAAAGTTGCTCTAGTATTTACAATAAAAGGACCCACCTCATTTTTCAATTTAAAACTTGCTTTGTACTTTCTTGATACAAAATGGATATAATCATAGTCTAATGTTTGTCTAATGAGTTCCAATGCAAATATTTTAGGAATCAAGAAATTAGGTAAAAGGAAAGGTTGAAGTTAAAAACCATAAACTCTAATTTTTGTATAATTTTAAAAAATGTACCAGTCTCCTACTCTCTTGTAAAGACTCAACTATAACAATTTTCTACATTCTGGAAATATTCTAGGAGGCATCTCATCATGTATAATCTCATAATCCTTTGACATTGTTAGCACCTTGATTTTTATATCTAGATTTAGAGGTTTGTCCAAAGTTTTCAAAGTCATGCCATGATCTTGGGAAAATCAAGACATTCCTAGATGAGTCAATGTTAGTGTGTTAAGGTTTTGAGGTCAGTAATCAAATAAAGAATGACTTGAAATGTCAGTAAGGGGTCTAGCCATAAGTTGGTTTAAAGGGTGTATTGTATTTTTCATAAAACACCATCATAAAAGGAAAAGAGTCAAGAGTGTTAAGTCCATCATGTTCAATTTGTAATGATCCACTTTCCTAAGTCTCAAATTACATTAAAAAGTGGGAAATTATGTGCTAAGGTCAAATCATAGGTTAGGGTGAATGTCATGTCAAAAGGTATTATGGTTCATCATCACCTATCATGAGTTTAGAAAAGGAACAATCATGGAACTCCATGTCATTTGTATCGTCACAAACTTCAAAAGTGTACCCGCTGCGCGAGTTCACTGCACACATTCTTAACTTGCCTTGAAACATCTTGTCACTATGGATAACCACTTCCCTTTCAAAATTTTGCCCCTTATCCATTCGAGCATAAATATTGGCCACCTTTTGTTTTTCTCCATTTCCTCCAAGATCTGCCCATCATCCATAGCCTCTCTAACAAGTTTCAAAGCTCTTTGTTATGCAAACTCAGTGTGTTGATATTCACTACGCAAACATTTCACTCTGGTTTTTTATGCGCATTCTCCATTTGTTTCAATCATTGTTCAAGAGCCTTTCTTAGAGCCCATTGCAAGTTAGCCTATGAAACTAATTTGTTTTTCACATAACTAGCTTTACTTCATTTGAGATAAACTCTTTCCATCCTTGTTGTTGCGTCGAGTTTTTGTTAATGTTCGTTGTTGCGTCAAGTTTCCTGCTACTGTTCGTTGTTGTGCCAAGTTTCCTAATATTGTTCGTTGTTGCGCAAAGTTTTCTGTTGTTGCTCATTGTTGTGCAGAGTTTCCTGTTGCTAATTCGTTTATTGCGCATAGTTTTATGTTGCTACCTATTGCTACGCACCGCGCAAAAGTTACTATTCTCATTTGTTGTGCAAGGGTTATTTCTCTCGTTTGTTGCGCAAAGGTTACTATTCCCATTTTTGTTGCGCAGAGGTTATTGCAATCTATTGTTGCACACCTGCAGTTCACACAGGGTTGACATATATCAACATCATGACAAACGAGAAGCCACAGAGTTTAAATTTGGTAAACGTGGACCCAGCGATCACGGTGTCCTTTGAACAAGCTGGATGCATGAGATTTTGTGAAAAGGTTCAGGGGTATAATGTGCAACTAACCAAGCAATTTTCTCTAAACTTTAATGGTGTCAACACAACCATTGCAAGGATCACTTTTCCAGTGTCAGAGGAGACCATATCAGCTGCTACAGAGATTCCTATGTAGGGAGATAAGTGGTTTAAAGGTATGCCCTTAGATCCTTCATTTTATATTTATTTTCTCAAACCTAAATACAGAAATCAGAATATTGGTGCCACCATTCCGAGGGAATATGTTTTGGAACCTTATGAGAAGCTTTTGAGGGTAATTCGGAAATACTTTACTTGTGAGGGTAGGTTTGACAAGGTACATCAATACCACATTAGGCTCCTGATGCATTTCATAGGGAAAATTCCCCTAAACGTACCCTTCTACCTATATAGAAGCCTGGGGAAAATGGCAGACACAGTCCAAGCCAGAGCTGACCAGCCAAAGAGTAACATATTCCACTTTTCCTTGGTGAAGTTGTTGGTGGTTGAAGAGCTTGGAAAGTTAAACAGGGACTGGGATTCCTTCTTGACTTCAACAAACATTTCCCTGGATCCTAAAGGAGATACTCCCTTGTTTGCTGAGAAATCAACATCTCATAGTTCAAGGGTAAAAGGAGGAGGTGCTACTGAAAGGAGAAAAGGAAAAGAGATTGAGAATCCATCGCTCAGCCAGTCAGTCTTGAAGAAAATAAGCATACTACAATTCACTGATGAACCTAAGGAGACACAAGCTCTGAATAAACCACACACCAGGTCATTTGCTAGGAGGTTTCCCATACCCACAGTTCAGATAGAGTTTTTTGAATTTGCAGCCCAGGAGATTGATGAGGAGCAAGTGAAACCAGGGGAGAAAGATGCAAATGTCAAAGAAATGCAGCAGCAACTCAACAAATCTCAACATATTATATCCCAACTCTACCAGAAGAACGGAGAATTGAAAAGGAAACTAACAAAAAATACCCCTGAAGCACAAACACCACAGAGTAAAGCAAGTCAGAAATCTCCTACTTCATTCACAGAAGGAGAAAAGAACATAAAATGGTTGAATAAGCAGCTAAGAGAAGCTCAAGACTAGATCATCAAGCTCATAGAAGAAAAGAGAATATCAGAGGAAGAGATCATGAGTCATTACAAGAAATGAATATCAGCCATAGACAATGCATGTGTAGTCATTTATAATGCTCAGTCAAAGTTGAATAGGAATGCATCTTTGTTGAGGCAGGTGGGGAATTTAAAGAGACAGAACTTGTTATTGAGAAAGGAAAACAGGACCTTACGGCTACACATGAAATTGGATAAATAATCTAAGGACAAGCTGAATGTTCTCAGCCTTTGTTGCCACTTGGATTCACACGAGCAACCTCAACATCAAGATTCGCTACGCAAATGTTGTAGCCAACACTTGCATAACATTAACTGAAATTCATTGTGCAAGGGTGACAGGGTTTTCCAACAGTGCATATGATGACTCATCACAACCACATGGTCGAATTTTTCTCAAGGATCTATGATTGTAAATGATATTTTGGTTATGTTATGATTAGCAAATCATATTTTCTATTTTTGGTAAATCTTGTAGAGGTTGTTATTCTCTTTGAAAGCAACCATATCCATAACTCTAGGATGTAGTAGTTCGACCCCTAGCAACTAAGTGTAGCCTTAGATTTCTATATATGTTGACTATTTTTTATGTAAAGGGGCGCGGGCAGAAGTATAGGCATTGTTTATCTTCAATGTAATTTTCTTAATCTAATAGAAATACAAATGCAGAAGTCATGAACTCCTTATGAAAAAGATTCTAATGGTGGTGATCTGAAGATTCCACTCTTTCTTTGTATGTATTTCAGGTGTCCTTACATTCATCTTCACATTTCTTCTATTTAAATTGGATAGTTAAAGGTTTAGAATTCATCAAATGGTGCTCCATACTTAAATGATTTAAACTCTATTTATTCTTCTTAACTAAGATCAGAATTCATGATTCATGATGCTTTGATTATGTTATGTGTTTTTGTTCTTCTTTCACCCTACATAATCAAACTCAAAAATGAATTTCATCACCTTGTTTAGCCTTTGTTCCTCTGAGTATTTCTACCTACCATGCATTGTTTTCTTTTGTTTTCATGGGTTGACTCCATAGCCATAGAGATATTATACCTCTTTGCCAATAAACCTTGAAAAAACTATCTCAAACATCTAAATCTAGCCATCAGTTCAAAAGCAATCTGTCTATCAGAGATCAAGTCTCAGAGAGAGCCCTCTCTAGATTGGAAAGGCTAGTTTCCAGTCTTAAATTTGGTTTGTAGGTTACCTTTGTAGATTTTTTCTTCAGCCCAACAATTTACTCAGTGGTAACATTTTGGCGTTGTTGTTGGGGACGAAATTGAAATTTTTCCTTGGGAAAGAACGACTAAAATATTTAGATTTAATTCATGAGGGTAACAGTGAATCAGACACCTTTATTGGTTGAACTATTCTTACCCTGGTGACTTCATTTAATAAGATCAGTAGCATACATTTTTTTATAAAGAAAATAAGAAATCTTGGCTCCCAAGAGAATTTACACTAGAAGGAACCCTGATCCAGAACCTATAGCATATGTGTATGATCCTGAGAAACTCTTACACAAAAGAAAATAAAAGACAATCAACGCATTTGCTTTCCTAGACAAAAATCTATATTTTCCCAAAGATGGGGTAAAAATCATTGATGACCTTGACTTTGATTTAAAATATAAACAAACCTTGTTCAGATCTAGATCAGAATCTAATTTGAATGAACTCATCTTTTATGAGAAGAAATTTCATTCTTTGATTCCCATTGTCCCCATTCAGACTATTCCTATTCAGATTGTTCCCACTCAGACTATTCAGATAGCTGAAAATCCTCCTAGAGCCATGACAACCAGATTTTTTCCTCTTGCCTTGCCTGCCCAGTTGCATGATTTACCTCAAAATTATAATCAAAGAATCAGATCATTTGATGTTGAAGAGAATGTATCAGCCCAAAGACATTTAGATTGGTTTAATGATTTTGTTTACCTAGAGGAGTTATATCATGAAGCTGCAAAAGTAAGATCGTTTGCACAAAGTCTTTTAGGAGAAGTCAGAAAATGGTTCAAAGCTCTTCCTACAACAAACATCCCTGATTTTAAATCCTTTGAAACACTTTTCCTTGCAAGATGGGGTGACAAGAAGAAACCTCTTCAGTTTCTAACTTAGTAAAATAACATAAAGAGATCACCTAATGAAACAGTACAAGATTTTTCAACCAGATTTATGAAAGTTTACAATTCAATTCCTACTGAAGTAAAACCCCCTCCTGGAGTTTCCCAACTTCGATATGTTGATTCTTTTGACAGTGACTTTGTCTTGCTATTGAGAGAAAGGAGATCCAATGCACTAGATGAAATGATGAGTGATGCAATTGAAGTGGAGGTGAATCTGATGGCGTCGGGGAAGAGCAAACATAATCCTGAGAGAGATGTGAAAAAGGTCCAAGGAGAAGCACAACCCTCAATTTCTCAATCATCAGATGATAAATTTGATTTGATGATGATGACTATGGAAATATTTATGGAAAGAATGTCCTTGGATAATAAGCATACCACCAGAGATCAAACTGATTTTCAGCCCAAAAATCAAAATTTTAGAAGAGCTCCAACTCCACAGATCAGGCAAAGAGACTAGAGAAATCAAGGTGATCAGAAAATAAAACCTCATTTCCAAAACAACTATGTAAATTAATATTTTGATCAAACAATTGAAGACAATATGCATTTTTGTGATGATACAGAAACAAATGTGTTCTTAAATAAAGAAGAACATGATCAATTTATGGATGCAAATGATAAGTTTATGCAGGATAATGATGGTATGTTGTCAATGGAAACAGAAGAGTATAAGAAGGGAGTTAAAAATGCTATTATGCACTTTCAGAAACAGTACAACCTCGGAATAAAAAAGGTGCCTGCAAATCCCCCAAAGGGAAATCCTATAAGGGAACTTCAGATCAATACACCTTCTTCAAGCCAACCTAAGAAAGACAGTTTAGCAATGGAAGCAATGGAGAAAGGAAAACCCAAAGAATAACCCCCAAGGAAGATACATGAGGCAAGAAAGGAAGCAGTCATCAAAGAGGTAGAAAAAGCCCCATCTCCTTTTAATTTTGAAAGTGAAATGGCTAAAATCAAAATTTATGTTCCATTCAATGAGATGATTAGAAATGGTGAATATATAAATCAGATCATTAAGATGCTCAAAATGGAAGAAGCTCTTAATACCTTGAATGTGCAAGATGATCACCCTACTATCTTGTTTGGCCCACGTGTGGAGGAGAGTGGCGATGTTGATGATGTCCCCACTTTTTATGTTAGTCTTAAAATTCATGACATGACCTTACAGAATGCCATGTTAGATTCAAGAGCATCACATAATCTTATGCCCAAGGTAGGCATGGATGAGTCGGGCCTAGATATTACAAGGTCTTACAAGGATCTTTTCTCCTTTGACTCAAGGAAGGTGAAATGCTTGGGTTTAATCAAAGATCTGGTTGTATCATTGTCTCAAATTCCATCAAAAAATATGATAATGGATGTGGTGGTTGTTGACATCCCTCCTAAATTTTGCATGTTGTTATCTAGATCTTGGGCTGCAAAGTTGAAAGGGACTTTGCAAATGGATATGTCATATTCTATTATCCATGTTTTTTGCCAAGAAAGGAGGTTGTACAGAGAAGAGTTTCTCAAGTACATGGTGAGTAGCAAAACTCAACCAAACAATCATCTTATATACTTTGTAGATACTGAGGTTGGTTCCTCTATTTTCTATAATGACTTGAGTTTTGAAGAGGAGGATCCAATGACTGTTATGACCATCAAAGACAAATCTGATCATCAAAGGGAGGAAATTACAAATCAGCAAAACAGTGAAGAGGATGAGATGTGGAATATGAGCTTTGATGGAGCTGCTAACAAAGACGGAGCAGGAGTTGGTGTGTGGATTAACCCTCCCAAGATAGGTACAAAACTTTGTTCTTACAAATTTTCTTTTGATTGCACCCTCCCAAGATAGGTACAAAACTTTGTTCTTACAAATTTTCTTTTGATTGCACCAATAACATGGTTGAACATGGGAATTATGAGCTTGTCATAAATTAGGTAAAGGGTATATATCATTCCAAGCATCCTATATTGAGGGCATATAGGAACATAGTACTTGATCTTCTTTAAGAGTTTTCATAATACAATTTATTAGTGATTCCTAGGGGGGGGAAATCTAATTGTTGATGCTTTAGCTACTTCATCCTTTGTTTTCAAAATTCCAATTTTCACTAACAAAAAGTATGAAATTGAAGTCAAGCATAGGTCAGCAGTACTTGACAACATTAAATATAGGCAAATATTTGAATATGACAAACGGGTAGAAAGATTCCTTCAGATGAGTGATGAATTTTCTAATTAAAATATTGATGATGAGTGTTGTTGTGAGGAGAATGAAGATGTAGTTGTGTTCACCAATGATAATTGTTTTCAAAACCATATTGTTGGAAGGGATATAGTACAACTCAAAAATAACATTATTCCCAAAGGATTGGTCCCATTGGAAAAAAAATTTGACAACAACGATGTAGACAGAAATCCTAAAATCACTGCAAATGACAAGGACATAGAAGATTGCAACATTGGGACTCAGAAAGATCCCAACATCATCAAACTGTCCAAGACACTCAATCCATAAATTAAATAGAGGTATATCGGCCTAATGAAATATTTCCTTGATGTCTTTGCATGGAGCTATGAAGATTTAAATGTCTATGATACGAAGGTAATTTAGCATGTAATTCCAATCAAGGATGATCATAAACATTTCAAGCAAAAGTTGAGAATTATAGTGTCCTTAATATTTTCCAAGTGGGTGGCTAACCTAGTGCCTGTCAGGAAGAAAATTGGTGAGATCAGGTTGTGTGTAGACTTTCAGAATCTAAACGGGGTGTCTCTCAAAGACAATTACCCACTTCCTAATATGGATCACATTCTGCAGAAGGTGGTTGGATCTCAGAAGATAACAATGCTTGATGGTTTCTATGGATACAACCAAATCATGGTGCATCCTGATGACCAAGAGAAGACAACTTTTACAACACCTTGGGGCACTTTCATGTATGCAAAAATTTATTTTGGGCTTATGAATTCAGGGGAAACCTTCCAAAGGGCCATGGACATATCCTTTTTTGATTAGAAAGATAATTTTATTGTTATTTACTTTGTATTTTCAGATTTTGATGATGAACATCTTAAACATCTAAGAATGGTTTTTCAGAAATGTAGGAAGTTTGGCATCTCATTGAATCACAAAAAATCAAATTTTGGAGTACAAGAATAAAAAATAGTTGGACACATCATTTCAAAGGAATGGATAAAGATAGACCCCAGCAGAGTGGAAGCAATTATGAAGATTGGCACACCTAGGAGCAAGAAGGAGGTACAGTCCTTCCTAGGAAAAGTAAATTTTCTGAGAAGGTTTATCCCTAACTTCGTTGAAATCATAAAGTATATCAGAAACATGCTCAAGAAAGGCAATGAGATAAAATGGACTACTGAAGCTGGGAATTATTTTGAAGATATTAAATTGGCATTGACCAAAGCTCCAGTGTTGGCCAGCCCAAGTTTTGCAAAATATTTTATCTTGTTCTATTTTGCTTCAGAACACACCATTGTTGGTGTTTTGTTGCAAAAAGATGAACAAAACTTTGAAAGGCCCATAGCCTATTATAGCAGGATTTTGAGAGACTCCCCACTGAGGTATGACATCATGGAAAAGAAGGCATATGCTTTGGTGAAGGCCTTAAAGGAATTCAGAACTTATATCTTGCATTCCCATATAATTGCTTATGTGCCTAGCAATTCTGTGAAAGACATTTTGACTCAGCCTGATCCTGAAGGGAGAAGGGGTAAATGGATAGTTGTGATGTTGGATTATGACCTCGAGATGAAACCCACAAAGCTGATTAAAGGTAGGGTCTTGCAAAGTTGATGGCACAGTTCAATTGTGATGTCTTTGGAATCAATTGCATTGCTGACTTATCAGCAAATTCAGAAGAAGAAACAGTCCCACGGGTATCCCAAAAATTCCTTGATTCTCCTTGATATGTTGATATTATTTATGTATTAAGAAATGTACAAGCTCCTCCTAAGTTAAACAAAACCAAATCCAGATTTTTGAAGTTGAAAGCAACAAAGTTTTGCATTATGGACCATTCTCTGTATTGGAAAGATCCAATTGGGATCTTGCTAAATTGTTTGTTGGAGGAAGAAGTGAAAAAAGATATCAAAGAGTTTCACAAAGGTGACTGTGGGGGGCACCATTATTGGAAGACCACTATGCACAAAATACTAAGGGCAGGGTTCTATTGGCCTAGTATTTTTTTCAGTGTATACAAGGAAGTTTCAAGCTGCCATGAATGCCAAATTTTTCATGGAAAAAGAAAGTTGCATCCTTTACCTTTAAAGCCCATCTTTGTTGAAGCGCCATTCAGGAAATGGGGCCTTGACTTTATAGGAGATATTCATCCACCATCCTCATCTCAGCATAGGTGGATACTGACAGCCACAAACTACTTCACCAAATGGATTGAAGTAGTCCCCACAAGGCAAGCTATTGATATTGTTATCATTCAATTTTTAGAAAGCAATATTTTGTCTAGATTTGGTTGTCCAATCAAGATCATTACTGACAATGCAACAGCATTCAAGTCCAAGAGAATGGAGAAATTTTGCAGTGACTATAATATAACTCTTGGTCATTCCACAACTTATTACCCACAGGGTAATGGGTTGGCTGAGTCATCCAACAAAATCTTGACCAGAATTATTAAGAAGCTTCTGCAGTAAAATAAGAAAGCTTGGCACAAAAAGCTAATCTATGCACTATGGGTTGATAGGATCACCACGAAAATTTCTATTGCTACATCACCCTTTAAGATTGTATATGGTACAGAGGCAATTTTTCCTACCTCATTAGGACTACTAGTGATGAGACTATTGCAAGAACAAGAAGATGAACCAAATGATGTTCTAACGAGGATAAACCAATTAATCCATGTGTAGAAAATGAGAGAACAGGTCTTCGACAACTCACAACTACACCAAGATAAAATGAAAAGAGCCTTTGATAGGCATACTAAGGAAGATGATTTCAAGGTGGATGATTTGGTACTGAAGTGGGATGCAAGGAATGAAGACATAGGAAAACATGGGAAGTTTGACCATATTTGGTTGGGACTATTCAGGATTGTTGCATACCATGGGAACAATGCCTATTTGATGCAGGAACTCAATGGAGATCGCATTCGTGGATGACATGTGAATGGCAGGTTTCTCAAACACTATCTTGCTTAAAAAAAATTCAGTCTTTCCATTTCATTGTAAATAACCATTTATATTCAAATGAATCATTTGAACTCAATAATCAGCAGAAAATTGAAGCCCGAAGTGAAGGCCCTAAGTTTGTGTTGATTTTAGTCAAAGTTGTGTCAAGAAAGTCTTTTAAATAAGTTTATTTGTCAGTTTAGAGTCTTTTGAGTCGAATAAATCCTAATGGTTAGGCACTTGGTCTACTGTTCTTTGCTACCTCACTGGGAGGATAACATCCCCATTGGATCTAGTTGTTAGCACCATGACTTTTATATCTAGAGATAGAGGTTTGTCCAAAGTTTTCAAATTCATGCCATGATCTTGGGAAAATCAAGACATTCCTAGATGAGTCATAGTTAGTATGTCAAGGTTTATGAGGTCAGTAATCAAATAAAGAATGACTTGAAATTTCAGTAAGGGGTCTAGCCATAAGTTGGTTTAAAGGGTGTATTGTCTTTTTCATAAAACACCATCATAAAAGGAAAAGATTCAAGAGTGTAAAGTCCATCATGTTCAATTTGTAATGGTTCACTTTCCTAAGTCTTGAATCACATTAAAATGTGGGAAATTGTGTGCTAAGGTCGAATCATAGGTTAGGGTGAATGTCATGTAAAAATGTATTATGGTTCATCATCACCTTTCATGAGGTTAGAAAAGGAACAATCATGGAACTCCATGTCATTTGTATCGTCGCAAACTTCAAAAGTGTACTCGTTGCACGCGTTCGTTGCGCAAATCCTTAACTTTCCTTGAAACGTCTTGTCACTATGGATAACCACTTCCCTTTCAAAATTTCGTCCCTTATCCATTCGAGCATAAATATTGGCCACTGTTTGTTTTTCTCCATCACCTCCAAGATCTAGGCATCGTCCATAGCCTCTCTAACAAGTTCCAAAGCTCTCTGTTATGAAAACTTGGTGTGTTGATATTCACTACACAAACCTTTCACTCTATTTTTTGTTGTGCATTCTCCATTTGCTTCAATCATTGTTCAAGAGCCTTTTTTAGATCCCACTGAAAGTTAGCCTCTGAAACGAATTTTATTTTCACATAACCAACTTTTATTCATTTGAGATAAACCCTTTCCATCCTTGTTCCGTCGAGTTTATGTTATTATTCGTTGTTGCGTCGAGTTTCCTGCTACTGTTCGTTGTTGTACCAAGTTTTCTGTTATTGTTCATTGTTGCACAGATTTTTCTTTTGTTTTTCGTTCTTGCACAGAGTTTTCTTTTGTTGTTCGTTGTTGCACGAAGTTTCATGTTGTTGATTCGTTTGTTGCACAGATTTTTTTGTTGCTACCTATTGTTGCGCACCGCACAAAAGTCAATATTCTCATTTGTTGCACAGGGGTTATTTCTCTCGTTTTTTGTGCAAAGGTTATTGTTCTCATTTTCGATGTGCAGAGGTTATTACAATCTATTGTTGCACACCTACAGTTCACACAGGGTTGACATATATCAGCATCATGACAACTCCTCAATGAAAAAGAAAGAATGTAAGAAGCGGGGAAGTCGTGAGGTTTGAGTCAGAGAGTTTAAATTTGGTAAACTCAAACCCAGTGATCAGGGTTTCCTTTGAACAAGATGGATGCATGAGATTCTGTGAAAAGGTTCAGGGGTATAATGTGCAGCTAACCAAGTAGTTTTCTCTAAAATTTAATGGTGTTAGCAGAACCATTGCAGGGATCATTTTTCCAGTGTCAGGGGAGACCATATCAGCTGCTAGAGAGATTCCTATGTAGGGAGAGAATTGGTTTAATGGTATACACTTAGACCTTTCATTTTATATTGATTATCTCAAACCTGAATATAGAAATCAGAATATTGGTGCCACCATTCCCACGTAATATATTTTGGAACCTTATGAGAATCTTTTGAGGGTAATCCAGAAATACTTTACTTGTGAGGGTAGGTTTGAAAAGGTACATCAATACCACATTAGGATCTTGATGCATTTCATAAGGAAAATTCCCCTAAACTTACCCTCCTACCTATATAGAAGCCTGGGGAAAATGGCAGACACAGTCCAAGCCAGAGCTGACCAGCCAAAGAGTAGCCTATTCCATTTTTCCTTAGTGAAGTTTTTGGTGGTTGAAGAGCTTGGAAAGTTACACAGGGACTGGGATTCCTTCTTGATTTCAACAAACATTTCCCTAGATCCTAAAGGAGATACTCCCTTGTTTGCTGAGAAATAAACATCTCATAGTTCAGGGGTAAAAGGAGGAGGTGTTGCTGAAAGGGGAAAAGGAAAAGAGATTGAGAATCCATTACTCAGTCATCCAGTCTTGAAGAAAAGAAGAAAACTACAATTCACTGATGAACCTAAGGAGACATGGGCTCCCAGTAAACCACGCACCATGTCATCTGCTACGAGGTTTCCCATACCCATAGTTCAAATGAAGTTTGTTGAATTTGTAGCCTAGGAGATTGATGAGGAGCAAGTGAAACTAGGGGATAAAGATGAAAATGTCAAAGAGATGCAACAAAAACTCAAGGAAGCTCAACATATTATAGCCCAAATCTACCAAGAGAATAAAGAATTGAAAAGGAAACTAATAGAAAAGACCCCTGAAGCGCAAACACCACAGAGTAAAGCAAGTCATAAATCTCCTACTTCATCCACAGAAGGAGAAAAGAACATAAAATGGTTGAATAAGTAGCTAAGAGAAGCTCAAGACCAGATCGTCAATCTCAGGGAAGAAAAGAGAATATCATAGGAAGGGATCATGAGTCATTACAAGAAATGAAGACCAGCCATAGACAATGCATGTGCAGTCATTTCTAATGCTCAGACAAAGTTGAAGAGGAATGCAACTTTGTTGAGGCAGGTGGGAAATTTAAAGAGACAGAACTTGTCATTGAGAAAGGCAAATAGGACCTTATGGCTACACGTGAAATTGGATAAAGAAGCTAAGTAAAAGTTGAATGTTATCAGCCTTTGCTGCCACCTGGATTCGCATGACCAACCTCAGCATGAATATTCTCTACGCAAATGTTGTAGCCAACACTTGCGCAACAGTAACCAGAATTCGTTGTGCAAGGGTGACAAGGTTGTCCAGCAGTGCATATGATGAATCATCACAACCACATGGTCGAATTTTTCTCAAGGATCTATGATTGTAAATGATATTTTGGTTATGTTATGATTAGCAAATCCGATTTTCTATTTTTGGTAAATCTTGTAGAGGTTATTATTCTCTTTGAAAGCAACCAGATCCATAACTCTAGGATGTAGTAGTTCGACCCCTAGCAGCTAAGTGTAGCCTTAACTTTATATATATGTTGACTATTTTGATGTAAAGGGGCGCGGGAAGAAGTATAGGCATTTTTTATCTTCAATGTAATTTTCTGAATCTAATAGAAATACAAATGCATAAGTCATGAACTCCTATAAAAAATATTCTAATGGTGGTAATCTGAAGATTGTACTCCTTCTTTCTATATATTTATGGCTTCCTTATATTCATTTTCACTTTTCTTCTGTTTAAATTGGATATTTAAAGGTCTAGAATTCATCAAATGGTGCTCCAGACTTAAATGATTTAAACTATGTTTATTCTTCTTAACTAAGGTCAAAATTCATCCTTTATGATGCTTTGATTCTATTATGTGTTTATGTTCTTCTTTCACCCTACATAATCAAACTCAAAACTGAAGTTCATCACCTTGTTTATCCTTTGTTTCTCTGAGGAGTTCTACCTACCAGGCATTGTTTTCTTTTGTTTTCAGGGGTTGACTCCATAGCCCTAGAGATACTATACCTTTTTGCCAGTAAACCTTGAAAAAACTATCTCAAACATATAAATCTAGCCATCAATTCAAAAGCAATATGTCTATCAGAGATCAAGTATCAGAGAGATCCCTCTCTAGATTGGAAAGGCTAGTTTCCAGTCTTAAATTTGGTTTGTAGGTTACCTTTGTAGAATGTTTCTTCAGCCCAACAATTTACTCGATGATAACATACATCAAGCCTTGTAATTTTCTACTCACAAACCTTTGCTATGAACTGGTTAACATATTCTGAGAATCCAACATTTTGAATCCTTTTCTTAACTAGAGATGTCCAATGAATGACTGAAAATGGATTACCACAATAGTAAATTTGGGTGATTTTGCAAAGTCCATTTTGCCACTCTTGTGACGTTATGTCATGGATATTGCGACGAATCTTGGGTCCCTCAAATGTCGCATCATATCCTATGGAAAGTGCGATGAACCTGATATAACGTTACAAGTGCGATGACACAATATTGTCGTCACAAGACAGACGACTTACAGAGGTCGTCGCAAGAACGACAACGATGGACGATCCTCTTCATCGCAAGAGAAACGACATATACTAGTTTATGCGACGAATAAGTATTTGCAAGAGCGCGATGAACATTCGATAGTTGTGACAAACTTATCATACGATCAACGATCGTGTTCATTGCAAGACAAACGCCATATCCCAGTTTCTCTGACTAACAAGTCATCACAAGAGAAACAAACACTCGATAGTTGCGACGAACTATTCATACGATCGACGATCATGTTCTTTGCAAGACAAACATCATACCCTAGTTTATGCGACCAATAAGTCATCGCAAGAGCGACGAACATTCGATAGTTGCAACAAAATATTCATACAATCGATGAATGTGTTTGTTGCAAGACAAACGCCATATCCCAATTTTTGCGACCAACAAGTCATTGAAAGAGTGACGAACGGTCGATAGTTGCGACCAACTATTCATACGATCGATGATTGTGTTCGTCGCAAGACAAATGCCATATTCCAGTTTCTGCGACGAACAAGTAGTACCAACAACAACGAAATATATTTATTTTAAAAATATATATATTAAATATTAATGCAAGAATGAGGACAACTACAAAGTTGCTACTAAATGGAATATGTGAAAGCTTTGGCAGTAAACATGCTTGAAAGAGAAATATTTTCATAGGATGAGAAATATTTTCATTGGTGTGAAGATGGAAAGTAAAATAACTGTCCTAAGACTCTATCAATTCTCACGATTTGCAAATTATATCCAAGTCTTCCAAGTGTTGTGAATGATGATGATGAATTCCATGAAATGAAACAAGTGAAGGTATGATAGATTTATTTATAGTGAAATTCATATGGGAGTGAGATCCACGGGGGTGGAAAGTATTTGTCTCATGTGCCTTCACAATTCCATGAATAGTGTTGTGTCGGTTTTGTCACATGGGTGAGAAAAAACACAACACTTACCTTCTTAGTTAAGTTGGCTAAACAAGACAGAGGGTTGTGAGTTTATTAGATAACCAAATACACATGAAACAAGGAAATAAAACTGAAAAAAAAAAGAAATAAATGTTAGAGAAGCTTGCAAGAACTAGAACCATGAAGAGCAAAAAATGACCATCATATAGCTACCAATGGATCAATATATTGATAGGCTAACACCATAGAGAAAGGCAGGGACTTATGAATCCCCTCTTCCTCTTTGGGAGGGCTCTTGAGTTCCCTAATAGAGAGCTATTCTCTTCATGCAATAGCAAGTGACAATGGTGAAGAAATACAATGCCAATCCTCTCAAGAGGTGAGTGGAATGGCCTTTGCTATAGTGCTTGAATGATACAGAGAGAAAAGAGGATTCTCCAAGAAGAATTCTTGCAGCATAATAATAACTTGAAGTTCTTATTTTTCTAGCACACCCATGGCACATATTTATAGTGTCCATTCATTGCAAGATACAACTAGTTCATAGTGTGAACAAGGGGCCTTTTAGGGCACTTCCTGGCCCTTGACTAGCCTCCAAGCTAGATTTCTCTTAGATATGAGTGTCAAATCGTGTTGGGGGTCGGAATAGAAGTGGTTGAGAGGCCGACAAGATTCATAAATGTGTCATTCATGAGAAGTGCATGGATTTTCTCGTAGATAGTTGTGCATCTTGGGCACAGAGCACATTGAGGGTTGTGTTAGCATGCGCATTGTGCGCGCGCTTCCTTTGGTGAATTTGCGCACTTTGATTTTTGAACCAAGTATATAGTTTTTTTCCTTTCTGATGGATTTTGGTGTTGTAGGTGGACTAATTGCTGCTGGAATTGATGTTTTTATTCAACCATTGTGTGCAATGTTGCGGATGATTTTTCAGTGATAACAGATGCCCCTGATTTGTGAGGTTAGGACCATACGTATAGCTGAAAAACATCAATGTTTCTTTTGTTGAGAGTTTCATTGTAAGGAAGAGTGAAGAGAGGAACTGCAACAACGATCCGCCGAAGGGAGAGAAAAAATTGTGGGAACCAAACCTTTCTCTAGGAGAAAAAATAAAATATGTATACAAATGAGGCGGGCATGCCCCATGCTCGTGTCATGAAACCAAAATGTGGGACTATAATTGAAGATGTCTGATGTTGTAGATAGTTGCAGCACCCTCGGGGGTGGTTGATAATAGAAAATGACGTTTCTGACTGGTGAACTGGCTCTAAAGCGAGTAATGGACAACTGTAATAATTGTCGATGAATCGTAGGCATTGATGGCCTATCAACTTCAGAGGTCTTCCGGTGGTATGAATCAACTGCAATGGTTGCATAGTAAGACCCACTGTAACAGAGAGTTTGTTGAAGTCGAATGATATGGGGGTCAACAGAATCAGAAAGCAATGATGATTCTCTCTGTGTCGTTCGAGACTCCTCATTGAAAAGGTAATGAGAGTCAAGATATTGTTGTCTTTCTGGAAACTATGTTGATGTCAACATGAAGGGAGAGGTGATGTCAAGAAGCAAAGGGATTCTTGAAATACACTGAGTAATATATGATATCAGGTACCAACGAGTAACATGAACGAATTCAATATGTTGCGTGACTCAAGACTACCCTTGGTTGGGGTGTTGAGGGATGATAGGAAACAATTGTAAAACTGGATCTAGCGTCAGGGGGCGACTAGATATGGGGTTAAACTATGTCAGAGGCTAACAAAGTGGGCAAACTCAGAGATCGTGGGTACATGGACTTGGGATACTTGAGGTTTGTTAACGATGTCGATATGAAAAAAGGGTGGATGCCCCAACCAAGGGTGACATGGGTTGCTTTGCCAGGTAAAAGAAGGCCATCGAGGATGATGACTAAAAAAGCTATGTATATGATGGAAACAAGGGCTTTATACAATTACCAAAGAAATAAAGAATAAGTTGGGTTGAGTATACAGAAACAGAAACGGGTGCCCCAGTGAGAGATGGATTGGCCCGTAGAGAGCGCAAGGTTGTGAAATAGAACTGGTGGAGGCTGGGGGCCCCATGGGTGGGTTTCTGTATTAGGTAAATGGATGGAGGACAATCTGCAGATGGGAAAACTGATGGTGGATGAGATGGAGGGCTAATGAAACTATGGGGGTGCAGTCAATAGAACCAATTGTAGGATGATATGAGCTAGGATTCCATTGGGAATGTTAGCAATATGATGAGAAGAAGTATGGGGTTCATTCTCGGAAGTGAAAAATATTATCGGGACTCCCAATCCTTGGGGGTGAAAGCATCATGAGTGTCAAGTTTCCAAGGGGAACTATGAATGGGAAAACTCATGTGGGGGAGAGTGTTATCAGTTGACAGTACCAAAATGTGGTAGAGATAAAGATATTGTAGAGCCGAATGTATGGACCCTAAAGGTAAATGTCATCGGTTGTGACTAGGACATGCAATTGTTTACAGAGGGAGTAACTACATGTCAGTGTCGTATATATACGTGAAGGGGCTATAAGCATGCTGAACAAGTACCTGCACACATAAAAACCAAATACTCAACATGAACAATATCTGATGATAAAGAACATATAACAACTATTTGATAAAAATGAAAGTGAGCATCCATACTTGAACGTGGCGTGAGAAAAACGTTCCTACGGGGAAAAGTGCAGATGATAACCTGGAGAATGTGAATGTTTAGATGGCTGGATCAGGATCTCGTGGCTGAGAATCGATCGGAAAACGAAGGCTCTGGGATCCTGTAACAGAGTATGGAAGTTGGGAAAAAGGGGCTATATATGGATGGTGGGCCCATACTGCCACCTCATTTGTACCTGTCACTATTGTTGATTTGACGAGAGAGTTGTGAGCAGATTTTGAGATTACGGGAGAGTGAGGCTATCAATCCGGGAGCATCGATAGATAGGTTAGTGGCCTTGTCGTCCTGCATGTTGTAAAGTTCATAGATTGTAGGTAGGGGTTGTACAGAGGGCCATACAAGGGTTTTTAAGGGTAGGGGCCCACAAGTACATGGGAAAAGGGGGGACTATCGGCGCATGTGTGCGCGGGTAGAACTTGGTTTCCCACACATTATGTGTAGGTTTTTTCATGACAGTTGTGCATTCTAAATGTGTGGATATGTTGGGAAACCCCGCGCATAATGTGTGGTTGTGCCTTAGACAGTCGTGCACATGTGTGTGAGGGTTGGCCAGACAGGCGCACATTGGATGCGCGCATGTCTAACCGAGAGTTGTGCACCCATGCACTCCTGTGAAAGAGACAGTTGTGCATTAGTGCGAAGATGTTTGAAAGACAGTCACACATAGATGTGCATCTGTGTGGGGGAAAGTCGTGCAATGTGGGCAGGCTAAGGAGTGTATGATTTTTTTTTTTTTTATGATTGTTTTGATGGATGATGTGGCTGATCAGATGTTTCTAGGTGGATGCAAGTGATCAGCAGAACCTAGAGCATGATGTCAGTCCACTGGCGAGAGTGGGATTGGGACCTATTGCGAGAGGTTGCAAGGGTGCAACCAGGTGTATGCAGACACTTGGCAGCCTACGAGTTGCTCAAGTTTTTTTATTGCCCCCTAATACAGTCGTAGGAGTTCTTGCTCCAGTTCCTAATAAGGATGTGGAGCACTGATCTGCAGTGCTTCGTGGTGATTGAGGAGCAGTTGAAGTTCTCTGTGACAGAGGACGTGTACTTTCTGACGGGACTCCCATTCTGTGGGAGGGCACTAGTCGTTGATCCCCATCTTCCAGGGGAGGACAGGGTGGAGACTATGGCAGCTCGTCATTGGTTTGGGTCGAACCCTATGTTAAGTTTGGTCATTTGGATTGAGGCCATTGATGACTTGTTGACTGAGTGCATCGTGGCCATGGTGGTGAGGATCTACGGATCCTTGGGAACTCAACGGATCACAGGTGGTCAGCTGAGGGTGGTGGAGGAGGTCCTAGACAGGGACCTATTTGCATGGGGTGTGCTGATGAACACCTGAATGATGATGCATTTGAACCGGTGTCGGCGTGCTGACTTCGGTGACTTTGCATTTGGGTCTATTTTGGTGTCTTGGTTTTTAGAGAGGGTTCCTCTATTGCACCCACGGATTCTACTAGAGCCAGCATTGTGGCAAGAGTCGCGATTGATGCGATGGGAACATGTGATGGACCGACATGGAGGAGGGAAGGGTGGCCACTACTTCACGGCCATGGTGGATCGAGTGTGGCATCAGATGCCATAGGTGATTCTTTGATATCCATACATGGGTATGGACTATAGGCAGAATCCGGACATGGTGCTACCTCCTGGGGAAGACTGGGACCAGAGAGGTACGTGTTGTATCTATTTATGTTTTGATTTTGGTAGATAGCATTTATTAGAAATGTATATGGATGCTGACACTATATCTTTGTTGTTTTGCAGATGTTGGATCTTGAGGGTGAGAGGTAGAGGTCGTGGGAGAGCTGGCTTGATGGGATATGGCTCAACAAGAGTCCGCAGAGCCGAGGGCTGGGCAGAGGCGTCGACGAGATGAAGTCGGTGCAATACCATCCATAGATTCACAGGGAGATGTTGAGGCCATGCTAGAGGATCTGTGTCGATGGTTTGAGCGGGTCCTTTAGGGCATTCCTAAGGGAATATGGGCCCACATCTAGGACAAGGAGGTCCTGGACCAGTGTGTGGGGGTACCGACAGAGTGGTAGATGTTGATCTGCAGAGCAGTAGTGGAGGGGGCAGTGATGACTGCTCGGCTGCCTCCTGGAGTTGGGGGGTGGTGGGGCACCTCCGACAGATAGAGGACCTGGGGGGAGCTCTAGGGGCACCTTGAGTGTCGAGTTTTGTATGTATGGGTTTGGGAGCCCGATTTTGTAGAGGGTAGTTGATACCCATTTTGTAGTCATAGGGGTGATGGGACTCATGATCCTACAGGAAATTGTATATCTATTTTTTGTAAAAAAACGTATGACCTATATGATATATATGATGGATACATTGATCATGCATGTCTTTATGCTTTGTGTTTTATGATGTATGATGTCTATTGCTATATGTTGACAAATGTATGATGTTGGGTATATGATGTTTTTAATGTGATAAATGCCAATCCAATACTAGGTTAGCCATGTGATCTGCTACTTGATTGTGGTGTCTCTTGGAATGTGAGTAAATGTGATAGAATCAAAGTTGTGAGATAGGATTCTAACTTGCAGGTATTTGCGAAAGAGGCAAGGATTGTGACCATGATACACGTTGTTGAGTTGTAGGATGACAAATTGGGAATCTAATAGAACTCTAAGGTGAGGAATGTGGCGGTGACTGGCCTCGGCGAGGAGACCAATGACGACGTCATATTCGGCTTGGTTGTTTGTGGTCGAGCCTAAGCATATGCCACTGGAATGGAGCAATATATGTGAGGGGGTATAAAGGGTCCAAGCAGCCAAATCGAGATTCTGGATCCAACGACTGGAACCGTCAGTGTAACCGATGTGGTGTGTTGAGGGATGATGCATCTATCAATAACACGGGTGATAGATCAAATATGAGGAGTGGTGGTTGTAAAGAAAACTAAAAAATCTACAAATGTGCACAAAGAGAAACCTAAGGTAGAGGGGCTATGCTTAGGCGTAAAACGTATTTAAGTACAACCCATTGACGGGTTCTTTGAGAGGATAGCCTTCGAGAGAGGCCAAGATGTAGGCGCCTTTAGTGAGGCAATGTTGGATGATAAAGGTTTTGTGCCATAATGACTCGAATTTCCCATGGTCGAGAGTGTCGTGGGCGATATCATAGGCTAACACAAGATCACCTTCATTGAATGAGAGAAGGTTGACATGTCGGTCGAAGGTGGATTTAGATTGTTTTTTAGCTACCTCGTTGTGTTGTAATGAAGAGCGACGATCTTCATCAAGTGATTCTAAGGTCAGCAGGCGCTGCTCCATTGGAGCAGTGTCAAGTAAGAGCTCGATGGTAGTGCGTAATGTTGGGATTTTTCACTCGATAGGGAGGGTGGCTTCGATCTCATGGATTAGGTGGAACGGTGTAAAATCGGTGGCAATTTGACTGCCATGCGATAGGCCCATAAAGAGAAAAACAACATATGATGTTAGTTGGTCTTATGCTTGTTTACGATGCGTTGTAGCATGGTTTTGAGGACTTTATTGATAGCCTTGACCTGTCCGTTGGACTGAGGGTAGTATGGGGAGGAAAACTCATGGGTGAAGCCTAAATTTGATGAGAGTTTCACAAAGATCTTGTTCTCAAAGTGTTTACCATGATCGGAAACTAACTGTCGTTTGACTCCGAACCGGGTAATGACATGGTTGAAGAAAAAATGTGTTGTTGTGTCAGCAATGTTGTTAAATGTGGGCATGGCTTCGGCCCATTTGGTAAAATAATCCACTACCATGACAATGTACTTGTGTCCATTACTGGATGGAGGATGGAAAGTCATGAAATCTATGCCCCACTTACAGAAGGGGTCGACTGTGATGACTAGGTGTAGAAGAGTTGGTGGAACTTGTGCTTTGTTTGCATAAATCTGGCATTTATCTCATCGCTTGACAGCATGGATGCAATCATGAAACAATGTGGGCCAAAAGTAGCCTTCTCGAATGATTCTTTTGGTGGTGGAAATACCCGAAAGGTGACCACCGCAAGCGGCGTTGTGGCAATTATTCAATACTCGATCTTCTTCGTCGATGGTAAGACATTGTCGAAGGATGGTATCGACTCCTCGTCGGTAAAGAATGTCCCCAATGAGGAGGTATCGAGGAGCCTGATGGTGAATGTGTTGGCGGTCATCATAAGAGAGGTGAGACCCAAACTTCTGTGTATGAAGGTAGACGACGAGGTCACCGTACCAGGGGTCCTCAAAGGGGATGAAGAAGAGGTGTTCATCAGGGAAATCCTCATTGATGGGAGAAGCTTTGGCATCTGAGGGAAAAGTCGTAATGAGTTCGGATATGACCAGATATTTCTTTATTTTGGGAGTAGATAAATCTAGATCGTATTCCTGAAAGATAATGATCCATCGACCAAAATTGTCGTTGATCTGTTGTCGATTGAGCAGGTACTACATGGGGTTGGAATCTGCTACGACCTTGGTCGTGTGAAGAAAAATGTAATGCCGCGGTTGTTGGACTGCGAGGACAACTGCTAACGTGAGGTTTTCATCACAATTATACTTCAAGGGTGGTCCTGAAAGGTTTTTACTAATGTAGTAAATCACATGGTCATGCCCATCATCCCCTAATTGGACGAGTACTCCTGCGATTGAAACAACAGAGGATGTAATCGTGATCATAGTGTGGGGGACTAATCAAAGGGGCATTGGATAGGGCATATTTTAAATCATCAAAAGTTGCTTAAACATGTTCGTCCCATCGAAATGGGATATCATGATGCAGTAAGCGGAGAAAACCATGTGTGCGAGTGGCATAGGCTGGGACAAAGCGACGTAAAAAGTTGTATTTTCCTTGCAAGATCTGCAGTTGGCGTAAAGTCCTAGGTGGTGGGATTTTTGTGATAGCTTGGACCTCGAGGGGGTCCACAGTGATGTCATGTTGGGAGACAATGAACCCAAGTAGGCGCCCAACAGTGACGCAAAATACACACTTGAGGGGGTTCAAGCGGATATTATATTGGCAACATCATTGGAAAATGATGTGTAAGTCGTCTAAATGTTGGGTCCGCTTTTTGGATCGAGCAATAAGGACATCCAAATAAGCAAGGATGATGTGAGAAAGATCATGAAAAATGTAGTTCATGGCCCATTGGAAAGTAGCAACGACATTTTTTAGTCCAAAGGGCATGACGCGATAAGCAAAGGTACCTCAAGGTGTTGTAAAAACGGTTTTGTCCTGATCTGTTGGGTGGATCTGAATTTGATTGTATCCGAAGAACCCATCCATAAAGGATATTTCCTCATGGTCGGCACAATCATCGATTATTTGGTCGATGAAAGGGGTTGCGACGTTGTCTTTGAGACAAGCGTGGTTGAGGTCGCAAAAGTCGATGTAGACACGAATAGTTCCCTGTTTTTTGTTAACGGGGACGAGGTTGGAGACCCACGAAGTGTACACAATGGGGTAAATGAACCCTGCAGCACGTAACTTGTCAATTTAGGCTTTGATAGCCGCAGCTTTGGATGGGTGTAGGGGGCGTTTCTTTTGACGAACAGGGGCGATATCTAGCCATGTGTAGATTCGATGTTTGACTATAGAAGGATCAAGGCCAGACATCTTCGTATATGTCCAGGAAAAAATATCTTGGTATTCCTGAAAGAGAGCTTTGTAAGCACTAATTTCTTCAGGGGAGAATGTGGCACCAATGGTGATCTCTTCTACGATACTTGGTTTAATGGAAATGTCAATTTTGATTGTGGGGGAGGTGTTGGCCATGTTTCCTTTTTCAAAAGAATTGAGGGCGGGGATAGGGTTTTTGAACTAGACAATATGCACCGGCGGAATAAAATCCTTGGTTTCGATCACGCACAGGGAGGCTTGATCGGGAGGGTGAAAGACCTCCTGTGAGAGAAAAAGTTCTCGATGATGGAGTGCATTCCAAGGGAAATCAGGGGTGGTCAGTTCCTCCAAAATATATTCGTCGCAGTGGAAAATGCGAGAATACAGGGGATCCTAGAAGGTGGCAGGGGGATCTGTAAATGGGTAAGTGTTATTGTCCTCAAGTGGTGATGATGTAGAAGGGATATCGTGTACAGGGTGTGAGGGATCGCTTGACATAAACCAAATGTCACAATACTGTGGATGATACCTCGTTCGCTCGGGGACTGATGATGAAATATAACGAATGTCAGTAATGTGAGCCTTAGTAGGGTGAGCCTGAGGGGGCTCAGGCAGAGAAGTGTGGTGTACGACGGCTAATGTTTGGCGGAATTGAGGTAGAGTTGGGCAATGATGAGTGTAATGGCCATATTATGAGCATATGGCACAAGCGAAATTGTTTCGTAAACCTTTCTTGCATGTGGTGGAGGAATCTGTAGTAGCAGTGGATGAACTTGGTGGAGTAGCAAGCAATGGGGTTGCTTTAGGGATTTGGATAAGATTGTGTAACTTGGGAAGAGTGGGACATCTATTAGTGGGGTGTCCTTCTCTTTCACATAGGGCACAAGGAGGTTGAGCTCGGGGGGGAAGTCGAGCTATGGGATTTGTTAGCGATATTTATTGTAAGGGGGTTAGATTGCAAAGGAATGGGTTAAAACCCACTTGTCCTAAGTTTTGGGCGCTATGCGTCTGTGTTAAACA
>SNQJ01S0046993.1:93427-123390 GCA_010110895.2 Picea sitchensis | reverse complement strand
AGGGTCTGCAATGAATTAAAGGCACGTCGAGTCATCGAAGAAACTGTCAGAAGGTCGATCGCGTCTGCCATAAGTTGCACGACCATTCAAAGATTGCAGTTCCGTGTTGTCAGAAGCCATGCAGACGCAAAGCTTTCAATGCTACGTCTCGATTTTGTTGTTGTTGTTAGTTTGAGTATATGAAGGCATTTTCGCCATTTTCCTATCTATTGATGGTAGAGCTAAGCTCTCGACTGTAAAGTTTCAGTAAACATTCTAGCTTTCTGGGTTATGTATCAGTGTTTGAGATTTCTTGGTTTATAACAGACAGTTTTCCTTTTCCATCTATATTTCATCTCTTGCTGGAGAGTTCATGATCGAATGCTTAGCATGGATTAACAAAATTATGTTATGATAAATGATTTATTGTCGCATTGTTGTTTTCTCTGGTTTCCCGCATTTGGAAGTAAGAAGATATTGTTTTCAGATGCCTACTCTCATAGTTTGTTAGAAGCTTGATGCCCATAGCAGACCCTTGCACCTTTCTCATGAAGTCTTCCCCCTACTCACCCTTTATTGCAACTCACTGTTTGAAGTTTATCAAGACCTCACTTGTTCATGCATGCCTGGCCTAGTTTCTGAGTTGAGACCGCTGTTCTGAGTTTGCTTCCATTTGATCACCTCTTTCAAACAAATCGTGACATTAAACTGATGGGCGTCGGGCTCTGCTCCTGCAAGCAATCCAGGAGTGACTTCCGGCTCCAACAGGATTGTTCTTCCTCTGTCTGCCCCCAGTAGTGGTGGTGTTGTCGCTAGTTGGGGGTGGGGGTGGTGTGGCAGGACCCTGTACTAGGATCTGCATCAGTAATCCCTATGTCTAAGGAGGGAGAGATAGTGGAGGAACCATAGCGGGTGGATGGAGATACTAGACAGGGATGGAGAGAACCATGTTGGGAAGGGTTAGAGTAGCAGCTACCTGGGATGCTTAGACTCCAAGTGGGGGGTAGAAAAAGGGGATTTGGGTAATGACTTGGGGGACTATCTCCCAAACTGGTATTTGTCCCTGGAGAAGGGGGAAATCTGGGACAAGTGGTTTGGTGGTGTTTTAAGGGAATTCCTGAGGTAGTGGTTCTCCGACTGGTGGAACTTTGATGTGGGGAGGGGCCTCAATGAAAGGAGTGTTGTCTTGGATATATGTTTCGTTAGAGGAAACTACACACACTTGAGTTGAAATAGAAGGTTTTAGGAGAGGTGGTGCTCCATGATAAGTCCCTAACAAGGATGGTTCCTTGAATACTCCAGGACCAATGTCGATGACTGAGAAAGCATTCGAGCTAGTGCGTACAAGGGGGAGGATGTTATCAATGTTGGCGGAATGATTAGGCTTGTAATGTTTAAGTTGGTCAATGGTGACGATTTTCCCATTGTGGGTGAACATCATCGTTCAAAACACAGAAGAGGCTATCTCCTTCATAGCATACATGTAGCTACGTCCAAACAAGATATTGTAATCAAGTGGGGCGTCGATAACTTCAATATCAATAAGGATGGTTTTTCCTCCAAGTTCTATAAGGAAATTTTGGAAGAGCCCTTCAGGGGATGATGGTCGACCATCATAAGCTCTCAAGGTGATGGCAGAGGGTACTAGCTCAGGTGAGCCAAGTTTCTACCATACTACTTTGGATATGATACATGTGGATGCACCTTCATCGATGAGGCACCGATGAACTGTGATGTTCTGGATTTTAACTAGTATCTGAAAAGCTACTAGGGTGGGGAGGCATGGTTCTCCACTATCTAAATCAAAGGTTATGAGTCGAGTATCAGCTGGGTCGAATGCCCCCAAGGCGGAAAGCAAGGATTTGTGTTGTGATGGGTAGGTTTGGAGGACCTCCAATACTGATATGGCAACAGGAGACTGTGCTAAGTCATCAACCAGACTGTAGTTATGAGCTTCCCTAGCATGAGGGTTATGTACATTCTGACGTAAAGGCATGTAGGGTATATGGGGTTTTGGCTCAGTGTTAGGGTGTGGGATCATCAATGGTTGTTCTGTTGTAGCTGGAGTTTTTTCTAAGGTTGTTCAGGTAGAGTCAGAGGGCATGTCGTATAGACGGTTGTGTGTTTGCAGAAGGATCTCTTCCTCACTAGTAAGGAGGATATTGTGATCGATTGGATTCCCCGGTTGATTGGGACCTGGGTTTTGATATATCCCCATTTGTGGTGGTGCAGATTTTACCTATTGTTGAGTATTCATCACACCTTAGTGTGGAATGGGGTTTTGAAAAATGGTCGGAGGTGGTGGTTGAAAATAATGTTGTGGGGCATCGTAGGGGGCAGGTGGTGTCGGAGGATGTTGTGTGTTCAGGGATTCTTTCATCCATTTGTAATCGACAATTTGGGGGCAGTGGTGAGTATAATGTCCATACTCACCACATAGAGTGCAAGCGAAGTTAGTTATGAATTTATTGTTCTTACCTTGTCGTGGTGTATTGTTATTGTTTTCCCCTTAGGGGTTCTGGTTGCCTTGATTCTGATTGCCCCCAGTCGGACGGTTCTGTTGGGGGTTATTTCCTCCTGGTCCTGGGTTGTTATTGTTTCAGTTTTTTCCTTTATTCTTGAAATTATTCAGTTGATGAGATGGATTTTCCGTATTCAACTGTTCAAAAGCATGAACATTTTGAATGGGAGAAGTTTGAGTAAAGTTAACGTCGACATGTGGTTTTCCTGGTGGAGGAGCAACCATCTAGGGAGGACTAGGAAATGGAAAATATGGATTTTTTTTTGGCGATGATCCATATGGAGTATAGGAAGTTGAAGTACTTCCACCACTGTTAGGGTCATATGTGGGGGTTGGGGGTGGACCCGTACTTGAGTGAGAGACCGGATCCATCTGGGGTACCGGTGGGGGTGCCCCCAACGGCTGAGGGGGAACAACAAGATATCACTATTGGTGAGTGGGGGAGGTTAATAAGATGTCCCTCCATATGGTTGTGGATAGTGATTTGCACGATAAGTAGGTGACATGTGGCCGTAAGGGTTGCGGTGTGTCATAGAAAAAATCAACCCATCTGCAATGTGGGACATCCCAGGTTTGTCCTGGCCAAATGGTATCGGTCTTGGTGCATTAGAAAATATTGTGTACAAGTAACATGACTAGGCATATATGAGGTCAAATTGTTGGGCTTTGTTGATGGCTTCCTCTTCCGATTGAGGAAAAGTGGATGCTACCTCCTTTGCGATCACAGGGACGAGCGATTTGAGAAACCAATTGAGACGTTGTTCTTTGGTGGTTTCCGCTTTACATAAACTACGTCGCTAATGTGGTCGGAGATATGGATAGCAGTGGTTTGTTTGAACTCGGAGAGAATTTCTAAGCCAATATCATGACAAAATGGTAGTTGGAAAAAGGACAAAAAGTCCTTGGCCAATGATTCAAAGGTCATGTTGGAACACGCCTAATTTTGAGCTTTTGAACTTTATATTCTACCTCTTAGAAATAAAAAAATTTACCCAAAAAGAAAAAAACTTAGAGAGTTTCCTTTTAGTTTTAAATCAAATCCATTGTTATTATTTAGCAGTAAGGCACTTATGATATCTATCGTCAATGAGTTTCTTTAATTTCATCTAACGATCCTAATGATCTCCGAAGTTTTTAAGCCACCTAAGTTTTAAAAGAAAGCCTTCAACGGTCGCTTCGCAGCTCCGCGCTTCGAGTATTCCAGCAAACCCAAACAACGAAAACCCTGAAACTCTGAAACCCGAAGATAACCACTCATGAATTTTCCTAAATAACTGATGAACACAGGTCATAGGACACGTGTCCTTTAAAAAATCTTTCCTTGAGCTGACACGTGGCACTCATTTTTTACATTTACGTCAAATGATTCGCACGTTTTCAAGTGACACGTGACGCCTCTCTTTTCTTGACACATCATCAGAATGACATCATCCCTGCCATGTCACTTCGAGAGATTACTCTTTGGGATTTTTTAATTTCACAGTCCTCGGATTATCAAAGCATCGAAGTAAAGTGATTACAAAAAGTAAAAAGGGTTTTCAAGGAATTAATAAAATGGTTAACGGCTTTAATAAGTCATGATTAGGAGTTAATTAATTACTTCGCAGTTTCAAATTTCAGAAAATTTCCCTTGTGTTATATTCAAAACCTCTGAAGTCTTAACTTCTGAAATACTTAAAGTTAATACAATGTTTTAAACATGATTAATTAAGACTTAAGAGTGATTACTCAGAGATTAACTCCTTCGTGAATTCGAACTTCGAGAGATTTCCACCCTGTCACATCCAAAACTCTCGAACGTGAACCGTCAAGGTATTAATGACATTTATGATTGATTAAGGATTATGACAGGTAATGAATTCCATTAAGTTTAATAAATTCTTCGTCAGTAAATCTATATGAAGATCAATAGAACTTTTGAATAACAAACTTCAAATTTCAAAGTTATTTTTACCATTTGCAAATAGCAGTTTTTATCCAGTGTAGAGCTTACAGACTTCTCCTGTCACAGGTAAGCTAACTATGTTTCCTTGAGGATTATGGTGCCATGAAAAGATGCAAAGAAGCTTGATGCATCGGGTGATGATTCAAATCTGAACGCAGACGTTCTATCAGACACAACTTCGCGAGTTGTGGATGCCATTAAAACTTGGACCCGGGTTTTCGATGTCTTAGATCATGAGATCATTAACTGTCCAGACGACTTTGTCGAAGAAGATGATGACTCCTTTACAGGTAATCTTAGACATGTAGCACAGTCGGTACTGCATAAGATCCTTGCACAACTAAGAATCATACACTACAACGATATGATAAGTTGGGATTTGGAACATGTTGACATCCAAACCATGAGCATCATCAACCACCAGCAGGTCACCGTTGGCTCTTTCCGACCAGAGCACTTCCAAGCACTATATAATATTTCCCCTACTTCTAAATACACTTACAATGCCACATTTCTTCTAGAGTTTGAGAGAAAGGAATGCACCCAATACGCTAGAAATGGCCATGATATAGTCAACACCTGGTGGGGACATCCGGAAAAATTTAGAGTTGACGCTGATATGTTGTATGTAGCCATGATACTATGTCGCCTTTTCGGGAAGAAGAACCCTACACAATTCTCGGTTGAGTGGGTAGCCATCATGAACGAGGTAGATGAGGGTTATACTTTCAATTGGGACAAAATGCTATCTTATAATTTGGCCAAGGAAATCATTGAGTATGAATCAACAAAATCAAAAGGGCATCCTGCCCCTTTTTACATGTCGGCATATGTTATGGATGCCATTTGTTTCATGACCCCTTTTCCCCTGATGAATTGGAATTAGACCTCGACCAGTTCTGAGCCAATTCAGTTATATCACTAAAAATAATGGGAGGAGAACGCCAAAGATTTCTTTTACGAAATCTGTCACAACGTTGTAGTGCATGTGCATATAGTTATTTATGGTCACCCATCGGCCCAGATTTCAGAAAGGATTATGGGGAACTTAGGCAAGCTGACAGACTCGGTCATTGAGGAGAATTTTTCCTATATCAGAGTATTTGGTTGTTCAGTTCCTCCTCATGCCCTCCCGCAGTTTTTACCTGTCAGGATGGTGTGAAAAGAAGTGGCATACCAGACAATAGCAGGAGGTATCAGCAATGAGTTGAAAGAAGCTCAGAAAAAGGTTTGGTTGACTTTCCCCATTCAAGTTGTCATGTTCACATTATTAGATTTCGGTCACTCTAAAGTTGAGGTCGCAGCCCTGGAGGATGTCAAATTAGTTGACATTGAATTCAAGAAGCATGATCCACATAAGATAGTGGAAAATAATCTGGCTCAGTTTAACATGAAGCGATACATCCCCGAGAATTCTCTTTATGACGAAATGTTCAGGGGAGTTAGATATTATGAGGAAGTCCAAAGAAAATTCTAGACTCTGCCCCCTAACCAACAAGTTGGTTTCCTCATCTTTCAAAAACATGGTCAGAATAGTTTACCAAAGATATTGCAAGGAGATTCAAATCTCATGCCTCCTTCACAGGAAGCTAGACCTTCAGGATTTTATCCAAGTTCTTCCGCCAAGCACAAAGTTGAACAAGTCCCAAAGAGCCCAGAATTATTATTTTACGAAATAAGAACATCACTGTCCTGATTGAATGATCCACAAGTGTTAGCTCGGTTTGAAGCTTTCATGAATTCGGGACAGGTTGTTCCTCAATCAACACAGGTTACTTCTGTTGGCACCCCGAATACAACAAGACATCAACATTCCATGGAAATTGCTTCTCCCATTACATCATTAACCCCTTTGCAGACCATCTTCGGAAATCCTAATTCCGAACTCACTTTTGTAGGTGATCTTACCCCTATATTGCCTGAAGAGATGCCTCCCTCAGATTTCTTCTTCAACAAGAAATGAAAGGATATCGTGAAAAGCGAACCTCGCCAAAAGGATGGAGTAATCACTAAGAGGCAAATACCGGTGTATGATGGGAAAGACCAAGATGGTCATGAGTTTGCAAAAGAAGTTGCAGGTTCGCTAGGGGATTTTCCCACTGGCAATCAATGGTTAGTGGACAATTTAAATGAACAACTGCGATAGAAATGCCTCTTGGTAGAGCAGCTGCAGAGTGAGATATATGGTACAGAGAAGAATATTAGAAGTAGGATGAACCAGGACATTGAACAAATCAAGGCTAGTCATCAGCACCAAATTAAGAAGTTACAAGGTAACCTTGAGCTGCTCTACTGGAGTTCACAGACCAGCCAAGGTTTGGTCACTCATCGTGACGAGTTGATAGAGCAGTTGCGGGCTAGATTGACCCTAATAGAGAACACCACAATAGATATTTAGGCCTTCAAAACTCAGGCATCAGAAATCAATGAGAGGCTAGAAGTTGCCCAACAAGAATTCTATCTAAAAGTAGATGCTATCCAGAAATGCTATCAGGCAGTATACCTTTCCATAAAATATATTTATGTCAAGGAAAAAGAGGCTTGCTCATCCCGGTCAAAGTTTCAAGAAGTTCTCATATGGATGCAGAGAGCTAATACCTTTGGTTTTACCCTTCTCTCTCATTCTAAACAAGTAAGAGGTGAAATGGCCCTAAAATCCTGGGAAACAAATCTGGAAGAAGGCAAGAGACTTTCCAGGGATGTAAAAGAGGATTGTATAGAGGCATTATCTTCAATAAATAAAAAGTTGATTGAGTTTGAAGGGAATAGTATCTCAGAGGCCTTGAGGCAGATCGAAATAGAAATGAACCAGCAAAGCTCCAGAAAGAACAAGGAAGATACTCAGGAAGCCATCCAAGAGATGAGCCAGATTGATCTACCTAAAATCAACGAATGGTTGGTTAATCCAAGTTCACAATTTCAGGTCACAATCCAAGATGTGAACAAGATCCAAGAGAAGCTTCCACAAATATAGAAGAAGATGTTTGCTTTTGAACTAAATGAAAGGATTGAGCCTTCAAGATTCATGGTAGCATTAATGGATGGGTGCACCCAATGCATTGAACATGGAAAAGTGAGTGTAGCTGGGAGAAAATGAAAAAGCATGCACAACATCCACTTTCTCCACCCACTCTACCTTTCACCCTCCAACAATCACTTGCCTCATTTATCCCTACCACCTGCATTCTTGCATCCACTCATCCCACCTCCTCATTGGACACTTGTTCCTTCGTCATTCCTTTCATGAACATTTACTCTTCCCTATAGCCGTTATCCATCCCTTAATGAACCAATGTTGAGATATTCATCTAATTATTCCCCCCCGTGTCTTCAACAACAATTCCTTGCCCCATTGAACACACCCGAAGAGACAAATGGCAATGAGATCAAATGGCCAAGACAGTAAGTCAAATGATTGTGGTGGCCCTAATGGACATGTGTATCCAGCTCAAATATTAAAGGAAAATGAGTGCATCTACCAGCAGACGAAGAGACAGAGGAAGCGCCAGCAAAACTCAACAATATTTGCATGTTGTTGTTTTATTCAAATGTATTATATTTTTAGTCAAATATTGTAAGTCTAACGGTTTTCAGTTGTGATAGATTTTGTATAAATACATAGATATAAGATCTATTTGAGGTTGCTTCTTGTTGAATGTAATAGAGAAACTATTTTTTTAGTATTAATACAAGTGCAGCCAGAGATTCTAAGTTTCGTTCAATTTGAGTTATGTGTTCCCACTGTGTTTCCATTTCTCTGAATTTCTTTCTGTAATTCTTGAAGAGTGATTGACTGCAATTTAGTATTACATCTATTGTGATCATATTATATTAGCAGTTCATTCAGTAACAATTTTTCCTCTGTTATTACTGTAAGTAAAACAAGACCTATGATCTGTGTGAATTATTGCATTCTTAGATCATGTTCAAGGGTGCATCTTCTACTTTTATTCTACTGCAAACAAGGTGAGACTTATCTGTAATTGATACATGACTTTGTTTAACATTTTTGTAAATCTTTATACATCATTTGATATTATAATTGTGACTTAGATAATGAGATACAGCCTCTGTAATGTCTTATTATTAATTTCATTTAAAGATTATTTCTCAGAAAACTGAAGGTAGAAAAAAGCACTCATAAAAACATTTCATTTAAAACCTTTGATGCCTGACATTATTCTTTGAGCCTTAGAATCAATCTCAGGAACAACAGGTCACATGGGACCCTGATTTTCCGTCCATATACCATTTGGCTGAGGAACCAGTGAGAGTTATTTGAAATAACCTTAAGCGGATGGAATCATCCATGATGTTGTTTGAAGATAAGTGGAAGGTCATAACATGGTTGGCGGGGTCTTCCCCTGGTTTTCCTTCAAACTTTGGAATGTATGAAGGCAATTTGGTAGGCATATTGGGCCAAGTGGCATCATGCAAGATGGGATCATTTGTGAGTTTGGTTAAATCGGGAATGTTGAGGGATGTCAAGTATGCCATAGGGGGATTTGGTGGAGGATTAATTCCAGCCATTGTGTGTGTAGGTAATGGACATGTCCCTTGAGAGGGATTTGGTGGGTTTGTACTTATTCCTTCAGAAGAAGTTTGACCTCTGCCTCCTTGTGAAGGAGAGCCAATAGATGGATGGGCTTGGGTATTGGACCTAAGAAAAGTGGAACCAAGTAAATTTGATCCCAAAACAGTATCACTCACTGGGGTGTGAGATGGTTGAGACAGTGATTTGGCAAGACTAGGGACTCCTCCTAGAATAGGAGGGAGGTTTTGCAAGCATCTAGAACGACGGGGATTATGTGGTTCCCCTATGGTTATGACTAGCAAAGTGAATGTGTGCAAATGGTGACAAGAGAGAAATAAATGAACAAGAGATTTTGACCTTCACAAAATAGTATAACTCACAATTGCATGTAATCAAATGAACATCATACATAAATAAATTGTAAAGTAAACAAGCATGTGGATAGGTGGATTTTGTCCGTGTGGGGGAAAAAAAAAAAACAAATGCTTGTGTCCTAAAATACCTATATCCTCTCCTCTCAATTTAGCACTGGGCCTTCCAATAACTCAACAGTGGGGTTTGAAGCCATCGGAAGAGGAACTAGTGAAGGTTGAAGTAATCAGTTATAATGAGGCGTAGAGGGTGCATATCCCGAAAGAGTTGGCGATATTTCCCAATAGCCACACAAAATCTGATCAAGGTGTGATTGCAGCCCACAATAGCCACCTGGGTAGATATCCTATGTTTGGACACTAAGTACCTTGGTCAAAGTGTGGCATTTAGATTTTCGGCATAAGAAATGGGTCACGGGTTGGATACCCTCACAAGAGTTGGATGACTCAAGGAGGGATGCGCAGAGCAACCAGACCTCTTCCTTCGACCCTTCATAGGTATCTCCCTGCCTTATGGTGTAGGAACACTTGACTTGGAGGATTTGAAACATCCCTATTCCTCAACTTATATTGTTTCAAAATGTGAGAACCTGATAACGGGGGGTTATTTAGATGTCTACCCCCGAGATCCTACCTAGACTAAAAAAAATCTTTTGGCACCTCCTATGGAGGAAAATTTAGTGTGTTTTTAGAAAATTTTTAGATGTGGTGGGTTGAGAGATTGGGGTCATGGACCAACCTGGTTTGAATTAAATTGGTGTGGATAATTTCCAAAGAAGTAATTGGATCTTTCAGAGTTCCTTTGAAGTACTTTGTGAGTACTAAAAAACAAAGCCTACTTCGACCTCCACTATTCTAATATAAATTATGTGTGTGAGGAGTGGCTTTGTGTGCAAGAAAGTGAAAAAGTGTGCAAAATACTTTTAATAAGTTAAGTGTAAGATTGCAGCATGTGGACTTCCTGTGGTCCTTACAAATCTACTTACCTAGCTTATTATGTTTCTTTGGTACAACCTTGCGGAATATTTAAAGCCTTAAAGAACTAGCGATGTGGACATATGGGTCCTTACAAATCCTTTAAACTCCCTACAATGTTGTCTATACTAAGAAAGATTTTGAAACTATCCTAGAATTGTAGACATGTGGACATGTATGGGCTCGTTACTTGATCTTTTAAACTTTCCTAGAGTGTTGTCTAAACTAAAAAGTATTTTGGAAACTATCCTAAGATTGCAAACATGTGGGCATGTATGGGCCCTTACAAAGCTTTAAGATGATTTCCAAAACTAATAGGTACCCTATGGGGGCTTTTTCCTCTCCTAATGATTTTTTTAAGGGAGATGAAATTTCCTTTCAACCACCCTTTGTGATTCCCGAGATCACACTTGGATGTGGGGGAAGAGCATACTTGAGGGTTAAAATTGATTTCTAGTCCCAAATTAATTGATTTTAATTGAAAAAGAAATAACTTCAACTCAAAATTTTAAATGCAAAACGAGCCATCAATGTGGAAACAAAGCAAAGAGAAGAATAGTGATTAGTTTTACCCCTATGTGCTTATGTTGGCTAACCTTTCTTGTGATAAAGGACTCTAAGTAAAGTGTGGTTTCTTTACAAAGTGCAGGAACTTAAAATCCGAAGGCTAGGGGCCCTCCAACCACTCATAAAAACCCTTACAATTTGCAAAAAATGAACTTATGTGTGAGTTGTAGTTCTGACAGGCGCGGAGAGTAACGAAGGTTGTCATGCGCAACAGCGCGCAGAGTGCGTGTATGTGTGCCTTGAAAGTCGTGCACTTCCTGTCACACATCGGGAAAGAAATTTCCAAGTTAAATTTTCTTGCCTTGGCTCTGAATTTTGACTTTGGAAAGTTGTACTAGGCCGATTTTGGTACCTGCATATCAAAATAACTAGAAATAAGTGCTCTCAAGACTTAAATAGGGAGGAATTTGATACCGATCCCCAGTATGGTCTCCAATATGTTGTGTTGGTTTTTTCACATGGGTGAGCAAAAACACAACACTTACCTTCTTAGTTAAGTCAGCTAAACAAGACAGAGGTTTATGAGTTGATTAGATAACCAAATACACATGAAACAAGTAAATAAAACTAAAACAAAAAGAAATAAATGTTAGAGAAGCTTGCAAGAACTAGAACCATGAAAAACAAAAAAATGACCATCATATAGCTACCAATGGATCAACATATTGATAGGCTAACACCATAGAGAAAGGCAGGGACTTATGAATCCCCTCTTCCTCCTTGGGAGGGCTCTTGAATTCCCTAATAGAGGGCTCTTCTCTTCATGCAATGGAAAGTGACAATGGTGAAGAAATACAATGCCAATCCTCTCAAGAGGTGAGTGGAATGGCCCTTGCTATAGTGCTTGAATGATTCAAAGAGAAAAGAGGATTCTCCAAGAAGAATTCTTGCAGCATAACAATACCTTGAAGTTATTATTTTTCTAGCACACCCATGGAACATATTTATAGTGTCCATTCATGGCAAGATACAACTAATTCATAGTGTGAACAAGGGGCCTTTTAGGGCACTTCCTAGCGCTTGACCATCCTCCAAGCTAGATTTCGCTCAGATATGAGTGTCAAATCGTGTTGGGGTTCGAACTAGAAGTGGTTGAGAGGCCGACAAGATTCATAAATGCGTCGTTCATGAGAATTATGTGGCTTTTCTCGTGGACAGTCACACATCTTGTGCACAGTGCACGTTGAGGGTTGTGTTTGCCTGCACAATGTGTGGGCGCTTCATTTAGTTAATTTGTGAACTTTGGTTTTTGAACCAAGTATATAGTTTATTTCCTTTTTGATGGATTTTGGTGTTGTAGGCAGACTAATTGTTGTCGGAATTTATGTCTTTCTTCAACCATTGTGTGCAATGTTGCGGACGATTTTTCAGTGATAAAAAATGGCACTTGATATTAAACATCAGTTTCATAACTAAGATACATATTCATATATTAATGTGGAGAATGATTTGAGAGATTCAATTTGTCAAGAGGTGACATGAATTTTGAAAGATCATATTGGCTTCATCAAACTACCACTCATGAGCTAAGCATGGATAGTTAAAAAGAGAGTCCATCCCTCATGTTGGCAAACAAATATGTTAGATTTCATGAAGTTCCCTAGGAAAACAACTATGTTTTGATGAAAACAAACTATGGAGCATTGTTTGGATACTTATTTCAATCTACACCACAATTTATTTTGTCCCCGAGGGAGAGTTTTGTACATTATATTTAAGTTTCTTTACCTTTTAGAAGTCTTGGTTTGGGGGCATGAACCTAACTTGTTTATTGTTAAGGAGTGTTGATGAAGGGATTTCACTATCCTAACCTTTATGAATCACACAAACCACTTTTAATGACGTAAGGTGAAGAACATAATTTTGATATGGGATAGCTTTTAGGTCCTTCGTTGTGTGCAAAAGTGTGGTGATAAATGAAAATGATTACTTAAAGTATATTGTTGGAAATAGAAATGCAAGAAGTCACAAGAATAAGAAAGTGGTATATATATATATATGAAATGCCTTCTTCCTTTATCCAAATATGAAATTTCATTTTAATTTATACACACTTAAATGAATTAAACTACATGGTTGGAGAAATTAACAAAGAGTGGAAAAATTGAATCTACATACAAATCTTTATAGAAGTCAGGCCCTGAATAAAACCAATTTTTGGAGGGAATCTCCATGGTCTTGGACCTGATAGTGGTGTGATATTAGAAAAATATCCTTAAAACTAATAAGGAGTGAGATTTAATAGAACAAAGTCCCCAATATGGTTTCCATTCTACATATGAGGTTATGCATGCGAGTACCAAAAACTTATCTTAATTGGTTATCAAAACTAAGAGAAGACAAAAAGGATGTGTGAATAACAATTAAAACAACATATCTATCCGCTAGCATGTATTGAAGTTGAAAATAACCCATATGACCGACTTGACTCAAATAGTGTCCCAATACCCTTCCATTGATGACAAAGGGACACTTAATGTGATCTGGTATAGGTATTGTATCACCAACCACACCTTATATCCAACCATAAGCATTTACAAGTTGCAAAATTCCTTGATTCACAGAGTAGGTATTACATGCGTATTCAATAAAACATAGTGCCTATAAGAAGTACTCTACAACAAAATAATAAATATTACAATAAATATCACAGGAGAGTAATAAATATCATAGGAGTGTATACAGGTCATTGGTGTAACACACCCAACCCCCTATCCACTTTTAGGCTGGTGGGATGTTTGATTTTCATCTTCTTGGAACTCGGGATGAGTATTTAGGTTCATTGGTGCCTATGATTTGTAATTTCTACTCGGAAGTGGTATCTATATCTCATTCATTTCAAATACTCTATTGCATAATTATGTTTATGCTTATACTATGATATCCAGGGGATTACTTATACACAACCACAAAAAACCAAGTTGAAGTAGTTGTGTGAATCATATGATATGATGAACTAAAGTGAATCGTATGTGCTACAATATACTTGGGTGTGGTTCATTAGATAGAATGATTGGCCCCATAGTGGCCCATAAATGATGGTAATGTAAAAATAAATAAATAAAAGGAACCTTAAGAAGTCATAAAAAAAAAAGGACAAGACATACTTGATCTTTGATATTCTAATGTGCAACATTGCATTGAAACAACATCTAGAGCATATGCAAATGTGCAAACTGCATACTGTAGTAAATAAAAACAGAATTATATTTAGTTTTTAGTAAAAACCAAAAAATACTTTTAAGACATGTCAATAAATCCTAATAGAAATTAAAACCGACAAGATTGCAAATAGTAAACACCATTGATATTCTTTTTTGTAAAAGCTATATGAGAGGAGACTAAATAGTGACACACACACATCTCAGATGGGCAGTCTCAATAAGCTCCTCTTGGTTTCGAGAATAATTTATTGGAGCCGTCTGATCTTGGAGCAAACCTCCCTCGATTTAAAGGAGCAACAACGAAATCAACATTGACTATGTTGTTGCTATGTTGGATCGAGAGAGGTTTGCTCCAAGAATAAACTGCTCCAATAATTTTTTCTCTACTGAACAGGGCCAACCACGTGAAGGTGGAAGCTCCTATGCCCCCCGCCCTCCCCCACCACATCACTCTCAATTCCCCAATACCCAATCTATATTCTCATTCAAAGGCATATGTCATAAAAAAAAATTATAAATGAGATTTATCATTCAAAATATGTCACAAATATACTAGCTATATAATGTACATCTATCTGTCTTCTAAAATTATTATACATCATCAATTTCTTTTAGTCTTCTTTTGTGTTTTCTAGTTCTTAAGTAATTCATCCATGTCCATGTCTTCATTTACCGGGTGCTCTTCAACAGTTGATGTTGCTTCAGTCTTTTCACGCCAAACATGCCTGGTCTTGTACCCATGGTGTGGAGGCTAGTGTGAGGGGCTATCATCTAAAAAAACAAAAAATATTAAATTTATATGGCCAATTTTTAAATATCATTGAAGTAGTTCATTAATATTAAAAAAAACCTTTGTGATATAATTATTTACCTATTGGTCCACTAGTCAGCACCGTTGGAATGGTTGCCTTGTTCTCCTAATCATCTTCAGGTCGAGGAGGCTCAACTAGGACATTCTCTGCCATTGAAACGATAAAATTTATAAGGACAAAACCATAAATGTATAAGTAATAAAAATTAGAAGTACAAAATTTATAATTATGAAATTATTAAGTACATGATTAATATCAACCATTTAATCACCGTCATGGGCCTCAGTCACATGAACATCTTGGGGCTACACCCCACTAGGATGGGGTTGTTGAGGATCACCATGATCTTATGGACGTGTTGCACTATCAAAGCTTTGTTGTCTAGTGTTAATGGTTTCATTAATAGTGTTTCTCCCCTAATTAAAACAAAGTAAGACATTAAAGTTATGGACAATATCAAACGTTTACGTATTTTATAAGTAATGAAAGGTTAATGTAGACTGATTTTTATTTACCTTAACCCAAAAACTGGATCTTGGGGTCTGCCCCATGCTTTTCCTACAATCAACCACAGCCTTATAGTCATACTTGTAACCAAGTTGGAGGTCTTCCTCCATGGTTTCAGTTCCGAAGTCGTCGCCCTGCATTGCATAAGAGCATGTTTTTTTAATGTTTTTTGATGCAATAAACTGAAAGTTGTAAGGCGATACAAATAATATTCTTAAGATGATTGGGTACTTATGATTCATGAATGTAACCTCGAGTAGCCTCCCTGGCCTAGCTTGTTTTGGCCATGTTTGGAAATCCTTTCTTTGGTTGCCTTCGAAGTGTCAGGCAACCTATCATCAAAATTTTCAAGTATGTTATATACCACACTTTTATTTAGATCTAAATAAAATTAAAGGTATTGAAATCAAAATATTGTAATTTACCTTGGGGTACTAGTTATTTTTTCTCCTGATTTTTTCAATATCTTTTCTTTTGCATCATCAATGATCGCCTTCCACTCTCTCTCTAGAATCGAGGGAGGACGCTCATACCTAGGGTTTTCTGCTAAGCTTCATCTATAAACATCTTGTGTATATTTTAAATATTCGCCTATTGCAGGGGTGACCATTTTTTTATTGAACGTGTCTACTCCAAAGAGGCCTTTGAGATAATCCATAAGTTCTTTTTTTAGGTTGGAATTTTAGAAATTCCACTTCATGTGTAAGGCTGCCCCAAAAATAAACAATGCCTTTCTCTCTAGGTGCCTATAAAAATGGTTGTTTCCTACACACAAAAATATCTGATCATTATTTTAAAAATAATAATCTAGATGATTTGTCTATGAGATGGAAAACATGAAACAGTTAAAATATGAAAAACTACCTGGGATTCTTATTTGTTTTAATGGAAGTTTGTTATCGTCGACCAAAAATGTGCATGGAAGGGTCCCTGTGTTGGTCACATGTCTAGCTCCAGGAAATGAAACCATTTCAACCACATCATCAGCATGATCTCTGTCACCACCTCTAGAGCATGACGGTTGTGTGGATGGTTGGTGGTGTGTGTCATGGATCCTATATAAATTAGGTGTGGAAGATGGATAAGTAAACAGTACTCTAGCAGTTGTATGACAGCCCATGTTAGGACTCTGTGGCATCTCTACAGTTCCACTACTACCAACACCGGGTTGAACAGGCTCCAAAAATATCTTTATAAAAAAGAAAATGTTTTTTTGTGAGATAATGTAAAAGTTAAAAAAATGGGCTTTCGTAATTGAACATACGAGTACATTAAAAAACACACTTTAAATTATGGTTATTACCTTATATGTGTTAAGTTTTGACATAAGGAGATTGGTCCTTTCTAGGACGTCAGGATTTTGATCTGGGCGGTCTAACAAACTATCAGGTTCCTTGTTTGCTTTAATGATCTTTCTTTTTATTAATACCATTGTATCAGGGGATGAATACAACCCCTCCTCATCGGCTGAATCATGATCAACATGGCCTGCCGACTACATATAATTTCAACATGAAAATCGATGTTATTTCAGTTATATAAACAAATGAAATAAATGATCGCCACACAAATAAAATTATATAAACAAATAATAAAATTCATGTAAAATGAAAGTCGAATTTGATAATCATTTACATGTTTTGCGGCTGGCCCTCTTCCACGATCATGCTGCCACATTATAATATAATTAGAACCCCCAAATATTTAAAAATCGATTGACGATAACAAAAAAACGGATTGCCACCCAAATAAAATCAACCTCAATGATCAACCTCCCACATTATTATAAAATTGGGACCGTGAAATATTTAAAACATTGTTAAAGATAAAAAAAATTAAAAATTATATATATATATATATAATGAAATAAGTAGAAGTTGCTTAAAGAGATGTTTCATAATCACCCGCACACTATTAGTCGATGTTTCTATTCGATTCAAATGGTAATCCACTAATAACTCTGCCCCAGGAGCTATCCTTTTTATTGCACACATGACTACCTGATTATCTTCGCGTCCCTCATATATGCAATTCGATTTCTTGTTTGTTGTCCGAGGTCGTGTGTTGTTTATAAACCTTTCAATATTGCCGGAAGCTTTAGGCCTTCCATCAATGATGAAGTACCCCACCTCAGCGGGGTCTGTTGACCTCTCGATCAATGGATCTTCAAACTCTCAGAGCTGGAGTAGCTCTTCGATCGGGTCCCTACTGGAACCTCCATGAAACAAATCCAAAGGTCCTTGCGTGAAACCTCACCCTTGTGAACTAACATCGGGTGCAAGCTTCCTCCACATGACCATCGGCTATGACCACACGCCTATCCAAAAGGTGCTTTGCGATCTCAGACTTCGGGTGTTTGGCTGCGAGTCACCCCCGACTCTCTTGATCCCCAAACTCCGAACTAAGAATCTAGCAAGTGTTGGCTTTGTTCCTTTGACCTCCACTGATGTGACCTCCATCTATGACCTGGATTCCAACTCCCACGCGCTTCAGGACTTCGCACTTTGCGATGTCGAAAGACTGCTCACCTCTCTTCTCCCGAAACCCAAACTCTTCCCCCTAACGAAGGGATCAAAGGTCAGATCGACGACTTGAACTATTCCTCCTAAGATTCAAAGTATTGAATGACTCTCGAATCTTATCTTCCTCGCGAATCCACTGGATCTAACAGCGCGCGACTATCATCACCTCTCTCCTCCAGGGATATCTACCGTCCATTGAGATTCTTGATAGGTTTCCTCTCTCAACTCTGTGTCAACCCTCCTGAACTTGTTTTCCATGAGGTGACTTCGACCCTCATTTTTCTGTTGAACTCTTGACAACTATATCCTTCCTGAGCTTGATTCTCATAGCAAACTCAAGGACTCTCAAGAATCCTGCTCGCACTCCTTAGGGCCTTCACGATAACCTCTGACTATATCGAAACTCCAACTTTGTGCACTCCTCGCTAGAGAAGTTCTTCAACCTCTCTCTTGGGTTGGATAAGTCTAAGACTTAACTTGGCCTGCACACACCTTGTATGGATCTGTGTTATCCTTGCACTTCTGTTGGTATAAGTTCCCTGGTATCTCTCCTGAGCTTTCTAAGGTAAACCTAGAATCTGTTGAAGCGCTCCTTACGAACTTTTCACTGCACTCCTTGCAGGAATTCTCAGGAAGAGAAACAATTGAAACTTATACACTTCTCACAAAATCATACATTCAACATGAAGTCACATTCATGAGCATAAAAACACATGCATAACAAAGAATGCAAATAAATTGTAAACATACCATTCAATTGATGCATACAGCAACCATAATACACCATACAATTGGATCAAAGCATTCTTATATTAATTCAAGTGCTTTTGTACATGGTTTCCAACAGCGAAAACTTCTCTGTTGATACTGTTAGCACTAGGAGTCACCTTCTGATTGCAAGGAATGTAAGCCCAGTACCAATCAAATGATATGTGAAAGTATGAGTGTTTTTTGAAAGGTCGAATGGAAAAAATCGAAATGATAATATCCTCACTCAGAAACAGGGCTAACATGTAACAAAAAATAAGGTCTTGGCTAATTTCAACCAGTAGTTTGGGAGTAAATATGGATAGAAGGAAGACTTGAATGAGAAGAATGTAAGAGCTACTGCAAACATTAGGTCCACAAAATCCCAAAGGAAGAAAGTTTCTTAAAACAAGATCTTCTTAAAATTAGAAACTGAGGAGCTAAATAAACACCATGATAATAAAATGATCAAACATCCATCATATCATTACCACAGTCATCCATATGAAGCATTCAAATATGAACATTTAGCATTAGAAGCAAATAGTCTAAAATAGGAGTTGATTTCTATTAGTAAAAAAATCTTAAGTCCAGTACATACTAGATCACAGTCACTTTATCAAAAATATTACAGTTTCTTGGGAGCCTTTCTCTACCATCCGAACCCATTAAAGCAATTCATCTATTTATTTATAACAAGGAAGGGAGGCAACAGCTAGAGGTATGAGCTGGCCTCTTTTCCTTAAAAAACTCAGAACATTTATTTATTCTAACAACTAAGATAACAGCCTATGCTATAAAACAGGGAAGTGTTGGTGACTAAACCCAATCATGCTTCTAACTGCTTTGATCCTCTTTTGTTGCTCAGCTCCTGTTTTTCCATGTGTCTCTTTGGAGCTTGTAGTTGTCCCCTGCAGGCCAACTGCTACTTCTGTCATTTATTCCATTATTAACTTATCCAAAATTGTTGGCTTAGTCTTCCTAGATCCCTGGTGTTTGTTGGCTACTCCCTTGGATAGCAATTCTGTGTAGCGCCCCCTAGAATGGAACAAGGAGAGAAGGTAGTGCCTATGGATAGTGCCCTTGTGTTGCATGTCTGCGGCTACATTTATCCTCTGTTGAAAAATTGAGTAGCGCCTATGTGTAAACCTGCTCTATGTAAGATATTACGCAGCACCTGTGGGTAGTGCATGTGTAACAGTTCTGCATTATGTAAAATATTACGCAACACCACCTACATTGTGTATGCATAAGGGTTTGGATAGCTATGCCAAAATGCAGCGTCTTTGACTCTTGAATGTGTGTAGAATTGTTTGTGTCCTTCCATGATGACAAATCAATTTACTTAGGTGCTTTTACCACTGAGTGAAACTAGTACTTGGAAAAAATTCCAAAATTCATATAGCTAAACACCTAGAAGCCTGTATAGGTGGAAAAACTTAATATGTGCATATCAGTTAACCTTCCCAAGAAGGAACAACTTTCAAAAATGGGGTTTACCACTACCAGTTACTTTGTCATTTTAACACTTAGCCTCACACTCTTCCTGGTGGAAAGAGTGTCTTCAACTAACTCAGTAGACTTCTTCTTCTTAGCACTGGTAGGCTTCTTTAGTATACTTGTGCTCTCCTTAGCTACTAGTTTGCCATCTTCAATGGCAGCCTCAACCAACACCTGTAAATTCTTTTGGGTTACTTCATCTTGGAAATGCTTTAGTTTTGCCTTTAGCTTCCTATTCTGAGCCTGGGAACCCTTGTTTTGTCTGTAAAGATTCTTCAACTTTTTACGAAGAGGCATATCCTTTCTCGTTGCGAACCTTTCCAAGTCCAGGGTATGGTTGTAGCCAGTCATGAGCTCATTCATCTGAGCCAAGTGAACCATGTCTTCTGCTTTGAGATGAGCTATTTCTCTCCTTGCATCCCTAAGCTGCTTAATAAGTCTTTTGTAGGTCTGGTTGCCAAGGGGGTTGGGGACATGTGCAGTCTCAACAGGCTTCTTCTCGTCCTTTTCTTCCATCTGTACAAGATTTTCCTTGCATGTTTCATCAGTCTTCTCAAAACCTTTTCCTTTATGCTTCTTCTCTTGCACAACAGCCTTTTCTTTATTTTTCATAGGTTTTTTACAATCCTTCACAGGGATTTCATCTTCCCTATCCAAAGGTCTTTTGGTACATTTACCCTTGATTTTTTGTACAAGGGTTTCTTGTAAAGGTTGTCCTTTGAAATCCCCCTTAGGAATTGATGACCTAGTGAAAGGTCTTTTACCTTTGATTTCAACTGCTGGAGAAGGAGAGGGAAAGAGAAGCTTCTTCCCTTTTTTTGATGTCACCTTGGTAGAAGATGGAACTTATTCTAACCCTGGTGGAGGTGGTGGTGAGAAATCTCTGTGTGGGGAAGGACAGAGCTCCTCCTCAGCTTCTCTAACTTGCTTATTGATCTCTGAAACAGGGGCTCTACCCTTTCTCTTCTTGTTGATCCTTGTTTTAGTACTGGTAGGTGATGAAGAGCCTGCAATTTGTGATTGGGGGGTAGGTGTTGGGTCCAGCTTAAAGTGAGAAGAGACTGAAAAATTCTCCCAGGAGATATCTTTCTTTCCCAACTCTTCAGAGACAAGCATCCTAATAAGTCCAGAGTGGAAAAGACTAGAGTCCACATCCTTGGATTTGGCTTGCACCCTATCTGCCATTTTACCTATACTTCTCAGCAGGTAATATGGAATATTCATCTGAACCTTACCAGTAAAATGCAACAACCTTATGTGGTAATGGTACAGGGTGTTAAATCTCCCTTCACAACTAAAATATCTCTGTATGATTTTCAACATTCTGTCAAACTGGTCAATCAACTGATTCCTTGGCACATTCTTAGATAAATCATTGGCTTGGTATTGAGGCTTGAAAAGATCTTTAATGAAAGGTGAACTCAATACCATGGCCTTGAACCAATTTTCTCCTAAAATGGGAATCCTTGTTGCAGCTGAGATGGAGGCTTCAGTCACCTCAAATTCCAAATCTCCAACTCTGGTTTTCTTGCCATCAAAATTTAGTGCAAATTGGTTTGCTACTTCTGAGTGGCCTCTCTGCATGTTCTGGAAGAACGAGAGGCATCCTGCTCTTCGAAAAATTCCCTTTCCATGGGTTCTGTGTCAAAAAGGTGCATGTCCACGGGTTCTGTTTGAACTATCTTGCCACCTTTGTGTGCTTTCTTCGACTAAGGGGTCTCCATGACTCAGAAAGAGGGTTCTTAAGAGGCTGTAAGGGATGTTATTGACCAAAAAAATTCAATTTAAGTCTCAAAAGCACAAGGATGGCCCTCCAAATTAACAGTGCTTAGAAAATGAAATTGGCTATGAGAAATGGACTTTCAGGCTCATACAGGTTTTCGTAGTGTAGACTATGAGGAAGTAATTCTGAATTGACTCTTCGTACAGGATGAAAAGAAGCAAAGGATAATCAGAGAGGTTTGAGCAGTGCCTCTGCTTAACGCAACGCATACACAAAGGATGGGCTATTTCAGGCCAGTGACTTTCAAAGTCTATGACTAAACACAATAATCAGACTATGGATACGAGCAAATATGTTTACAAGAATGCAAATATGGCTCCCATACTACCCTGCAAGCTTAGCAAACCGAAACCCGAGCACAAATCTCCTATGAAAATTAATATGCGAAGGAGGTTTCACAGGATACCTGTGAAGTCGACAATTGTTGAGCTCCTCAACGCGAACTTAGGATGAGATTGAGGAAACTTCGGCCCTGAAATCTCTCACAACAATGGATTTAGTGGACAAGCGATCGTCTGAACTGAAGTGGCAAACTTACGCAGTGCATCACTGCTGAACTTTTCAAATTTAGAAACCGTTACCAAGGATCATAAATGCAAGATCTTTTGAAATCATTTCAACCGACTTCAGGCACTAAAAACAAGGGTTAAGGTATCAATCGTGGCAATCATGACTTGGAGTGGGTGCATGATAATCGTGACAGGCGCTACAGAAATGTCTGTTGAGTGGGCAGCGTTCTCCAAGTCAAAAAATGATTGGACAGGTGAGTGGGGATGATGAGGTATGCATGCAAGGTCATGAGTGATGAGAGAGGTGTGTCACATCATCCTGGTCATGGGAGGTATCAGCCTAGGGATGAATCACGAGAGGGTACATAAAGAATAGACCATGAGCTCATAAGGGTTTAAGGACCAAAAATTGAATTGTGGATCAACACATGAGCTATGACTCAAAGGTTTAGTCATCCTAAGGGGTCCTATCATAAATAACATTTAATGGATGAGAAATTCATTTTAAAGAGAAAATAAGAATCTAAGGTTTTTTTTTTAATTTTTCTTTTTTAACAAAAACAAACTAAGAGACCCAAGGCGACTTAGTGTGATAACACATACAATCCTCTCTCTTTTTTTTCTCTAGCAACTACAATGAGAATTATATTTCAATAACCATATGAGGGAGTCTTCTTGAGTTTTTCCCTTCTACTACTCTAAGCTATTTTATCGAATTAAAGATTACTATCTACTTATCATTTATTACAATAAATGTTCACAACCGACAGATAAGAGCAATGCTCTGGATCTGCATTACAATTCCCCAAATCATTTAAAGCAAATACATCCTTCTAGATATTACATTAATGTGCCTTCTTTTGAATTTCAAAGTCCCTTCAAAATGTGTGTTGGTGTATATCTAGTTGTTCTCCATTCGCGCCTTGCTAGCGATTCTCCTGCATCATACTCCTCTGGTTGAAAAATTCATGGACTCCTATCCATGAGTTCCTGCACTGTCTTTCCATGCTTATGAATATCGGCTTCACTTTCCCAACTGGAACCGTCAATCGGGTGTCCTTTCCACTTTACCAAGTATTTGAAATACATCTTCCTTCGGGTCTTCTTGCTAACTCTCTGATCCATGATCCTTTCCATCTGCAACCTTTCTGCTACAGGCATTTGTTTTACAAACTAAATTTCCTTCTTATCTTTTTCTCATCCCTCTTCATCTTCTCTGTAACGATACAGATCCGTTACATTGAATATGGGTGATATGCCCACATCATCTGGCAATTCTATCTCATAGGCATTTGCCTCAAACTTTCGTAAGATTTTACACGACCCAATTTTCTTCATTTTCAATTTGTTATATGTTCCCCTTGGGAACCTTTCTTTTCTGAGGTGTGCCAAAAGTAAATATCCCACTTCAAATTGAAGCTCTCTTTGGTGTTGATCCGCTCTTCGCTTGTATTCCTGGATAGAACTTTGCAACCTCTATTTGATCTTACTATGGAGCTCATGCATTTCTGCTGCAAAATCTTCCACTCCAGCACTCTAGAACTCACCCTACTCTAAGTCTCTCAAATCATATACTCCTCTTGGTTGCATTCCATACATTATTTGGAATGGAATATTTCCTGTGCTCCTCTTAGGTGAATCATTGTATGCAAATTCTACTTGTGGTAGAATCTGATCCCACTGACTATGGTGTTCAGTGACCAAACTCCTCAATAAATTCCCCAAACTTTGATTTACTACCTCAGTCTATACATCCTTCTGAGGTTGATATGTTGAGCTAAAGGATAAATCCATCCCCATCTTCTTCCACAGTGTCCTCCAGAAATGACCAACAAATTTGGTATCTCTGTCTGAAACAATACTTTTAGGCAATCCATGAATTCGAACAACTTCTATGAAAAACAGGTTTGCAATGTGTGTTGCATCATTGGTTTTCTGACATGGAATGAAATGTACCATTTTGGAAAATCTATCGACTACCACAAATATGGAATCACATCCTCTTTGTGTTCTCGATAGTCCCAACACAAAATCCATGCTTACCACGTCCCACGGCCTCTCTGGTATTGGCAATGGTTGATAGAATCCAGTATTTTGTCTTTTTCCCTTTGCATGCTGGCAGATTCTACATCTGTTGACAAATTTCTTGACATTTGTCCTCATTCCTGGGCAATCATATGAATTGTTCAGTTGCACAAATGTTTTGTCATGGCCGAAATGACCATCCAATCCCATACTATGTTTTTCCTTCAAAAGGTTTTCCCTCATATAACACTTTGGAATACACAATTGATTTTCTTTGAACAACACTCCATCCTGAATCAAATATTCATTCCACTAGCTTCTATCTCTCAAAACAATATTCTCACATGCTTCATAAGCATCCTTGAAATCTGAATCATCTTTGTACATCTTTCAAAACCTAAGGTCTTCACTTGAAACTTCTGTAGAATAAAACATCTCTTGCTCAATGCATCAACAACCTTGTTAGCATTTCCAGAAATGTGCTTTATAAAAAAAGTAAAGTTCTGCATAAACTCAACCCATTTTGCATGTATCTAATTCAATTTTTCATGTCTGATTACAAATTGTAATGCCTGGTTGTCACTATACAAAACGAACTCCTTCGGAACTAGGTAGTGCCTCCACTTCTTCAAGGCTTGAATTACAGCATAAAACTCTTTATCATACGTAGAGTATTTCCCTTTGGTCTCATTCAGGTTCTCACTGAAGTATGCAAACGGTCTATTTTCCTGACTCAAGACTGCTCCAATCGAAAACCCACTTGTGTCACATCTCACTTGAAATGTTTTATTGAAATCTGGTAGGACCAGAATTGGTTGTCCAGTTACCTTCTCCTTTAACAATTTGAAAATTTTCTCCGCTTCCTCTGTCCAAGCAAAATACTTATGTCTCTTCTTGATTGTATCCATCATTGGCACACAAATCCCACTAAAATTCTTGATGAATTTACTATAAAAACTATATAATCCATGGAAGCTTCTGACTTCAAAGATATTCCTTGGTGATGGCCATTCTTTGATTTCTTTTACCTTCTCTGGATCCATCTTCAATTCATTCGAAGAGATCACAAATCCTAAATAAATGAGTTTTGTCTTCATGAAACATGACTTCTTCAGATTTATCAACAACTTCTCTTGTTGCAACCTCCTCATCACTAAGGTTAAATGTCTCAAGTGTTCCTCCTCGGTCTTACTGAAGATCAGTACATCATCAAGATACACAATTACAAACTTACCAATGAAATCTTTCAAGACTTCATTCATCAATCTCATAAAAGTACTCGAAGCATTCATCAAGCCAAATGGCATGACAAGACATTCATACAGTCCTTCATTTGTTTTGAATGTTGTATTCCATTCATCACTTTCCCTCATCTGTATCTGGTGATATCCACTCTTTAAATCAATTTTCGAAAAAAACTTTGCTCCACTCAAGCAATCCATCATGTCATCCATCCTGGGTAAAGGAAATCTATACCTGATGGTGATTTTGTTTATAGCCCTTGAGTATGTACACATTATCCATCCACCATCCTTCTTCGAACTTAACATTGTTGGTACAGTGCATGGACTCAACCTTTCTCTAATCAACCCTTTGTCCATCAAATCCTGGACTTGCTTCTTAACCTCTTCATTATTTTGCGGTGTCAACCTATACGATGCTTTGTTTGGAAAACTCACTCCTGGTATAAGGTCAATGTGATGGATTATACTCCTGATGGGCAACAACGAACAAGGCAAATCGTCCACCACTATATCAGCGAAATTCTCCAGCAGTTCCTTAATTTCCTCAGGTAGATCATCTATCGAAATACTGGTCAATATGATTCTAGGTTTTCTCACCACAACAAACTGCATTTCTTGATCTTTCTTAACTTCATCCAGAAGTTCCTTCCCACTCATGAGAAGTATAGTATTGCTTGTTTTTGCTTTCACCTTCTTATCCTCAATTGGCAGCAACATATGAGTTCTACCATTCTTCTCTAAGGTATAGGTGTTCTTTCTTCCATCATGAATAACATTTATGTCATATTTCCAAGGCCTCCCCAACAAAAGATGATAGACATCCATGGGAATTATGTCACATAAAATCTCATCTCTAGAACCCCCTATCATAAATTCAACTAAACATTGTTTAGTGACTGTTACATGATGTCCTTTTTGCAACCATGAAACTTTGTACGGGCTTGGATGTGAAATTGTCTCCAATTTCGGCTTCTCCACCATCTCTGTGGATATTAAATTATCTGTGCTTCCACTGTCAACTATCACCTTGCATACCCTATCTTTGGTCTTGCAAGCAGTCCTAAACAAATTGTTCCTCTCGACTGGATTTTCCATCTCCTTTTCTGGCTTCAAGAGGATTTTCCTCATCATTAAGGATCTTCCACCTTCTGCATCTTTTGCCTCAACATTTCACCTTTGTGATTCTGAAATGTGGGCTTCTCCTCCTCCTTCTCTCTTTCTCTCGGTGCATTCCCAAGATTTGTGTCCTATCTTCCCATAAACAAAACACTTTATTTCTCCTCCTCTGCCTCTTCCTCTTCCTCTTGCTCGAGGAAAAGTGTTTCTATCGACATATTGTCTTCCTTGTGAACTTCCTCCCCCTTCTGGGTGGTTATGTGGTTTCTTTTCTTCATCCTTAGGCTTTTGTACTCTGTCTTGGGCAATTTATTTACCGCTGCTCAAACTTCTACCTCTGCCTCTTTGACCTTGCTTCCTTACCAATTTCTCTTTCGCTTTCAGAGCAACTTGATAAGCATCTTCTACATTTCTGATCGTCATCATACTCATCTCATCCTGAATCTCATATCTCAGGCCATTCATATATCTAGCGACCTTCTAATCATCACTCTCGTGATGACCATCTCTGATGTTTAACTTGTAAAACTCCTCTGTGTATTCCTTCACTATCATCCCCATTTGTCTCAAATTATGCATTCTTCTAAATAGATTGATTTGATAATCTCTGGGTATGAATTTGGCTTTCATCTTGGCTACCATTATGTACCATCTTTTAATTCTTTGTTTTCCTTTACAACGCATGTCAGCCTGCAGTTCATCCCACCATGGTGTTGCATGTCCTTTCAGTCTAGTGACAACCTGTTTAACTTTCTTGTCTTCTTCGACATCCTCATAGTCGAAGTATTTATCTAGATCTCTAAATCAATCTAGCAGCTCCTCAACGTCGAAGTTTCCTTCATACATCGGGATGTCCAACTTTTCTCTGGCACCCATTCTTGCAACAGCTTTTAGCAAACGTTCCTCTGCAGCGTCTTCGGCTACAGCTTTTTCTTTCTCACTTTCAGCCTCACTAATATCTCTAGTATCATGTGTTTTTCTCTGTGATGTCTCCCTATCATCTAATCAAGCACGAAGTTCTCTCATCTCCCTTTCCACAGTTCGATCGGGCATAGTTCTCTCTGGACGTCTCCTTAGCAACATTATTTCAAATCTTCTGCACAGAATTCAATTTAACAACAGTCCTTTGTCTTCTTTGGCCTACAGAAAACAATATTTGTAAGCTCTAATACCACCTGATGCAGTACCCCACCTCAGCGGGGTATGTTGACCTCCCGGTAAATGGATCTTCAAACTCTCGGAGCTGGAGTAGCTCTTCGAGTCCCTGTAGGAGCCTCCACAAAACAAATCCACAGGTCCTTGTGCAAAACCTCACCCACGCGAACTAGCATCGAGCGCAAGATTTTTCCACTTGACCATCAACTGTGACCACACGCCTATCCAAAATTCACTTTGCGATCTCAGGCTTCAGGTGTTTGGCTGCGAGTCACCCTCGACTCTCCCGATCCCTGAACTCTGACCCAAGAGTCTAGGGAGTGCTAGCTTTGTTCCTTTGAACTACGTCAATGTGACCTCTGGCTATGACCTGGGGTCCAACTCCCATGCACTTCGGGACTTCGCACTTCACGATGTCGAAAGACTTCTCACCTCTCTTCTCCCGAAACCTGAAATCTTCTCCCCAACGAAGGGATCAACGGTCAGATCTTCTCTAAGATCAACGGCTCGAACTATTCCTCCTGAGCTTCGAAGTATTGAATGACTCTTGGCTCTTATCTTCCTTGTGACTCCACTAGATCTAACGGCGCGTGACTGTCATCACCTCTCTCCTCCAGGGATCTCTACCATCCATTGAGATTCTTGATAGGTTTCCTCTGTCAACCCTCCTGAACTTGTTTTCCACGAGGTGACTTTGACCCTCATCCTTCCTTTGAAATCTTGACAACTCTATCCTTCCTAAGATTGATTCTCACAGCAAACTCAAGGACTCTCAAGAATCCTACTCGCACTCCTTGGGGCCTTCACGATAACCTCTGACTATATCGAAACTTTAACTCTGTGCACTCCTCGCTACAGAAGTTCTTCAACCTCTCTCTCGGGTTGGACAATTCTAAGACTTAACTTGGCATGTGCACACCTTGCACGACTATGTGTTATCCTTTCACTTTTGTTGGTATAAGTTCCTCGGTATCTCTCCTGAGCTTTGTTAGCAAATATTTAACAAACAACGAATGGCATAAGTACAGGAAGAATGTAACAGACAGGCATAAGTAAAGATGGCATGAGTACAGGAAGAATGTACAGAGGATTGTTGGCATGTTTTACAGGCAGCATATACTTGTCATTGATGGCAAGTACAGTAGTGATGATGGCTTGAGTATAGCAGCGATGATCAGCGGTGCAGTGATAATCGGGGAAGAGCAAAAATCGTGTTCGTTGGACCTTTTCCTGAATTCCTGATGGTCGTCAGATCTAAATAAGAGCATGCTGAAGAGGTAGGCCCGTAAGGTTTGAGAATCATTTCTGTTCGTTGGATCCCCTTCAAATTCCCGATAGAACGAGGGTCGTCAGATCTGAATGCAGACAAGAAGAGTGCACTGAAGAGGAGGACAGATCTTAGACGTTAGATCCAAGCACAAGACCCGACCATCATTGGATCAAGGAGAACCTGCACGCTCTTTTAAGTACAAGGAGAAGTGGGCGTACAAAATTCCGAAAGAAGGAGGACTGTCCATTTACGGGTAGGACACATGGGGATAGATCATCAGTTTGTTGACTGGAGAGTCAAAGGAACGATGTTCCCTAACCTCTTGAAATCGCGATATGCAAAATCACGATTTAATCTCAGCCGTCAGATTAAGGTTGAATCTGGACCGTTGATTCCAGTCCATGTCGGAGTTTCGAGGATCGAGAGTTGGAGATGTCAAGTAATATCATCCACAGGAATCCCGATTTCGCGATATGCAAAATCGCGACTTAATTGCAGTCGTTGAATCAAGATCAGATCTGGACTGTTGATCCAACTCCATATCGGAGTTTCGTGAATCGCGACATGGAGAGACAAGAAAACAATGCAACAAGAATGTCGAAATCGCGATTCAATCGCAGTCGTTGAATCAAGATCAGATCTGGACCGTTGATCCAACTCCATATCGGAGTTTCGTGAATCGCGACATGGAGAGACAAGAAAACAATGCAACAAGAA
>SNQJ01S0046993.1:73310-92139 GCA_010110895.2 Picea sitchensis | reverse complement strand
TTAGTAATTCCAACAAGCTTTATGAGGTAAACCCAGAATCTGTCGACACACTCCTTGTGGAATTTTCACTTCACTCCTAGCAGGAATTCTCAAGAAGAGAAACAATTGAAACTTATACACTTCTCACAGACTCATACATTCAACATGAAGTCACATTCATGAGCATAAAAACACATGCATAACAGAGACTGCAAATAAATTGTAAACATACCATTCAATTGATGCATACAACAAACATAATACACCATACAATTGGATCAAATCATTCTTATATTAATTCAAGTGCTTCTGTACATGGTTTCAATAGCAACAGCTTCTCTGTTCATACAATCCTCTCTTTTTTTTTCTCTAGCAACTACATTGAGAATTATCTTACAATAACCATGCGAGGAATTCTTCTTGAGTTTTTCCCTCCTACTACTGTAAGCTATCTTGTCGAATTAAAGGTTACTATCTACTTATAATTTATTACAATAAATGTTTGCAACTGACAGATAAGAGCAACGCTCTGGATCTGCATTACAATTCCCCAAATCATTTAAAGAAAATACATCCTTCTAGATAGTACATTAATGTGCCTTCTTTTGAATTTCAAAGTCCCTTTGAAATGTGCATTGGTCTATATCCAGTTTTTCTCCATTCGCGCCTTGCTGGCAATGATCTTGCATCAATCAATATAGATAGTCACTCCCTTATTTTTATCGTTGTTTATTAGTTGTATATAATTTGAGGCGAGTGCATATCTCTGCATACTTCGCATATATCGGACCATCTGTATCCAATCATTATAATTGTAACATGGTTCGACATAGTCCATCAATTCAGTTACTGTATTGTATTTTACAGTTATTCCATCCATGGTAAATAGTCCTAGGCCATGCAGGGAGGATGGTGCAATGTGATATGTCCTATTGTTGACAATGAATTCATTGTATAATGAAGGCATTTCCTTAGGTACCCATTGTTTCACCAGATGCTTATACCTGAGTGGCACCTCTATGTCTCCTATGCTCTCATCATCATAAGAGCATGATCCTCCTTTAGCAAGAAAAAATTCCATGCGTCTTGTTATCGCTCTGTAATTTCTAGAGGTTGTAAAAGAAAGGACAAAGGTAACCACAAAACCACTTTGGAAGCTACGATCTAGCCCTGCCAGCTTTAGAGAGGAATCTCTCTGTAAGATTTAGATTTGTTTATATTAAAGTATTATTTTAGTTATGATAGTTCGGGATTTCTTTGTTTGTTTGAAATATTTCGCTGATTGAATGCTTAAATCACCATTGGGCTATGGGGCATGTCTCTTAAAATAGGGATTTGTTTCAACTTCTTAGAAAGTTTCTTCACAGGGAAACGTAGTTAAATTGTTTGGATCTGGTAAATTTGGATGAAATGAATAGGAAGAAGTGAGAGGAATTCCATCAAGTAAAAAGAGCAATTAAGAATTATTTTTACTTAATTTCAGTTGAAAACATAGAAATCATTCAAATCCAGAAACAGAGTCTATTGAAATAATTTTTGTTCATTAACCTTCTTTTGAATAATTAGGACTAGAAACACATAAAATGATAACAAAGGAAGGAAAACATAAACTTAGAGAGATGCACTTCACCAACAGTCTAACACGAGAATCCTGAGAAAGAGCCTTTTTTTATTACTGGTTGATCCTTTTGAATGATACAAAGTAGCTTTTTTGGATGCAAAAATCAACCCAGAATACTTCGAACTGAGAAGTATGTATACATTTACTTACAAAAGATCTTGTCATAAATGATCAGGATATATCTAAACTAATTGTATCTCTAATTACAAAAATATAGGAATCTTTAGATCTGCTCGGATTTCTAGTGTTGATTTTATGGAAGTTGTTGATGATTGAGATGCTGCAAACAAACTATTTGATTGTGTTGAAGAGTGTGTTCCTTCCAAAACTATTGTAGATTTCATTTCTCCCTCTTTAAGAAAACCTGATGTAGGAATGGTTTTAGTCCTCTTCCTATATATTTGAAAATCATCTGTTGAGACCTTTGTGATTGAAGGAGAGTCTTCATTCCTTGATATTTTCTCTGGTTGTCTCTGAGGTGTGTTGGTCTGTGAAGTGGTCATAGACAAAGGTTGTTCTTCTGCTTATTGCAAGGTGTTATCTTCCCACTGGGCCTGGTTCATGTATTTTTCAATCTCTTGCCTTTGTGTATGCACATAGGGAGTGGTCTTTTGTTTGGTCCTCGGCTCAAAAATAATGCCAGATGGGTCATATGACCAAGTTAATCTTAGAGGAAACTTCATTTGTTTTAAGAGGGTGTTTGCTTCTTCACCTATTGCTATGTTGTCGCAAATATATGGTCATATCTGAGTTTTAATTCTGAATTGAGATTTCTTCTTGGATGCTACAAAGTGGATTTCATCTGAATTTACCATATGTCTTATGTATTCCAATGAAAAAATCCTCGTTGGAAGGTATTTAGGCAACCAATATGGTGGCAGCTCACATCCATGCACCCTTATTTCTGTATAATTCTGGTATAAATACCAGTCACCTATCTTGGCTTGATCAATTAGATGTAAAACCTTCTAAATTTCTTCACTAACCCTAGGTTTTGTATTGTTGCTCAACAAACAAGTAGTTGGATAGATGAATTGATGAATTGATCAGTGAAATCTTTGGAACTGTACTCTGTTGAGTTCTTTCTCACCAATGAAGTCCAAAATATGATTGATTGTGGACTTCCTTTCTCATCTAGCTTCTGGAGTGCGAAAGGAAACATGTATGCTTGATAGAATATGAACATATAAACCAGAATTGAAGAATATTTGAACATCCCTTCAGTTGGAAACTTAATAAATTGTTCATGAATGATGTCAGCCAAGAATTGACTGAAATTGAACTTCACGGAAACCTTTTCTTCTGTAGAGAAAAGGGAAAGAAAACCTAAAATAGGTTCATATACCCATTCATGAGAATAATAACCTAACAGACATGAGAGCATGTAGATAATCTGGTTAGCTTTCTCTGGGAAAATAGAAGAGGGGTATAGTGAAGTTTTCTTAGGCAGTTGGGCATCTTCAGGGAGGAAAATTTCAAAAATTTGGGCTCTATCTAGAAAGGTTAATTTATGATACAATTCATTTAGGACTTCGATAGAGAAAGGGGTGGAGGAGTCATTTTGAGGGATCTCTAGCATTTGGTCAATGGTCTCAGGGGTAATTGTAAACATAATTTCACCAGTGGGAGAGGCAATGGATCTTTGGCTTGGCGGATAGCTAGCTTGGCATTTAAGGATGAATTCAGGGAAGGGATAGGTTTGGGGAAACATGTAAAGGGGAAAATTGGATTCTCAGAGTCCAATTTCATCACTCTGGTCAAGGAAAATATCTTTCAGCCAGCAGTGTAATTCGAAAAAATCAAATTCGCACTTCGGCTCTGTAACTTTGTAGTCTCTGTCTGCCAGAGGAATGTGGTCCAGGTCAATTGGAGGGGGAACCATTGGATTTTCAAAGGTGTTGACAGACTTGCCTTTGGGAGCCATAATTGAGAAAATAACATTAAAAAGGATTGGGAACGTTGTAATTACCAGGAAAAAAGTTCGCATGTTGAAGGTGAGAGATGGTGGTGGTAGTTTGACAGCTATCTCAACATGGTCTTCATGGGTTCTTAGTCAGTAAACAGTGTAACAGAATTTTTATATGCATAGGGGTATTCGTTAGGGCGTGGGACCGTTACGGGGCAACTAACGGTTACGGGGAAGGGATTAATTGGTTAACGGATATAAAGTGTGGGACAAGTATTGTGTAGGGAGAGGGTAAGTAGCGGCGGGAAAGGTGAGTGGTATCGCGAGTGAGATAGGTGGATTTCGGGGGGGGTATGAAACACTAAGGTAATTCCACGTTATGTGGGGTCGGAGCAAGGAAAACCACTCTTCGGACCCCCCCTTCGTCGATAAAGGTAGGTAGGTCGGGGGGGGGCGAAAGCGATTGAGGTTCATCGATCGGAAAAAGGATAAAATGTCTTGTCACTTTTCCAACTTTGGATAAAATACATGTGCAATAAATCAAAATGTTTTCTTTTTGAAACCTTTGCATTCTTATTTATTTTTCCTATGTTAAACTGAATTATTTTCATCAACTTAGGGTGAATTTTAATGTGCATACCTTGTTTAATTTTCTCTTAAGGGAAAATTCATCTAACCCATCTTCTATCCTATGCATCTAACTAATTAATCCAGCTTAAACAATTGGATTAACGTATTCCTCTACCTAACTATTTTAGCCAAGATTAAAGAGTTTGGCTAAAATTATTCTCTAACCTAACAACAAAAATTTAAAATTTTTTCATCATGATTAGACTGTATGATTCAAACTTATTTTTCTTTTCATGGGGTTTTCTTGTTTTTCTCTTTTTTCTACTTTTGTTTTATTTTATCCTTTTTTCTTTTATTTTTCTTTTCTTTTCTACCCTCTTTTCATTTTCATTATTTTTTATCTTTTTATTTTTTCTTTTGGAAATCATTTGCAGAATGTAATATTATTTACAATATAAGATCATTGAAGGAAGAATATTCAATCACCATTTGATACGATGAAATATAGGACTCTAACACATCTAAAGAATTTTCTTTTGACTTTTTCACCTCTGATCCTTGTTTGTGTATCATATCTACTAGATGTAGTCGCATTTCCCTCTATTTTTCCTAAGCTTCCATCACTTGAGGAAGAAATATCTTACAGGTACTTGTTTGGTTGTACCTTCAATCACGTGTGCACGTGTTGTTAGTGAGTATTTCATCCTCGTCCTAGTTCCATTTTTTGAACTTTTTTTTCTATATTCAAAGTTCTAAATAATTTTTTTATATCTTTAGTTTTGGATGCACAATTAGAGGGTACAATCATTCAAATGTGATAGGTTCCATGAGTATGGGATGCTATCTAAGGAATTTTATCTCCCAAACATAAGAAAAATATGGGTTTGTAAGGATATTTAAGGAAATAAATATTTCGATCGGACTCCATAGATGAGCATCCCCTCTATGTGAACCTTAAAAACAATTCTTGAAGAAACATGTGTGTCGATAACACAAGAAAGGAGGAAAATGGTAAGAAAGAGTTGCATATTTTGGATCAAAAGAATATGATCGAACTCTCTTAGGAATTGAGTAAGAAAAAATCTCCTCCTCCCCCTACTATTGAATTTTTTCTTTTTTTATAAATTTTTCTTTGGGTCTTGGAAGGTAGGTTTATAAAGCATAACCAATAGTCAATATAGTAAATTCCTCCCGATCCTTTCAAGGATATTGATTCCCTAGCCTCCCCCTATCATCCTTTGGATGGATTGGGAGGTAATGAAACTATTGGATGCATTTCTCTAGGAAATTATAGAACTTTTCTATGGAAGAAAATTGGACCAAATCCTCATAATGACTCCCAAGTCTCTAAGACTACCAAGTACAACCTCAGACTGAGGAACATGGAAACATCTATTTTTCAAGGAATGATTATCAAAGGTCTAGGGTTCCTGGCTGAGAAATACCCCAAAGAGACTCAAACATGGAGAAAAACATTCTCATCCCTGGATCAAAATAAAACAAATACCAAATTCAAAATTGGAATAAAAGTAATAATGATTAGTTCTCCTAGATAAAAGGCCTAGAGAGATGGTTCTAGATGATCTTCCTAACCCTAAACTATAGAGGGTTTGTCAATTACTCAAATAAAATGGTTATTAAAGGGTTAACTAAAGTTCATAATCCATATATCATATTCTTACAAGAACTAATGATAGATGGAGAAAAGGTAGTTCAAGATTTATCCATGCTTTTAATGGGGTGGGAATTTAGATTCATAGATGCTATAAGAAGATCTATATATAGAATGTTAACCAATTGGAAATTAGGATTACTCTCCTATTCTTACTCTTGGGAATTTTGTACTGGGGACCTATATTTTCTCTCTAGACCTTCGGAAGGAAATTCGTTGCTTGAATATTTATGGCCCCTAATCCAATATGCTAGAATTCTAGGAAAATTTCTTCAACTATACATTTGTACAAAAGGATTTGGTGATATTTGGAGGTGACATGAACTTCTCTCTAGGTGTTTTAGAGGTTTTGGGGGCATTGGTTCAGGTTGATAATTTGGTAGGTTTCTTCATCAGAAAATTGGAAAGGGTGGGATTGTTGAATATTGAACCAAAAAAACATAACTCGGCATAGAGAAATTGGAGGATATCCAAGGTAAGAATATCTAAGACTCTGGATTGTTTCTTAGTATAAAAATATTTCATAGATGGGGCTATTTGTATTCACTAATGGGTCTCCATAGGTGGAATCCTAATCGCAACTGAATAATTTTCGAAGTGGAAAATTTTGAAAAGAAAAACTCGTACGAACCCTTTAAAGTTCCAAAAATACAAAATCCCTGGACCAGATGACCTCCTTATGGAATTATTTCTAATATGTTATTCTTTTATTATAGAATTTTAATGAGAGTAGTGGAGGGCTTGAAAATCATATGGTAAACCTTGGCAGCCTTCAACACAATCTTCATCACATTGATTCCAAAATCTGACAATCCCTCTTCTTTTGAAATTTTTTGTCCAATTTGCCAATAGAAATACATTACAAAACAATTTTAAATATTATCTCAAGAAATATCAAAGAGATCATTTCTCGTCAAATCTCCCTTGAGTAGTTTCGATTCTTGGAAGGGTGACAAATTTATGAGGCAGTGGGGGTTTCTCAAGAAGGATTCCAATCAATAAATACAAGGAACTTAAGAGAAATGATTGTAAAAGTGGGTCTTTCCAAATCTTTCAAAAAGGTGAGTTGGTCCTTCTTGAGACTAATTCTTATTCATTTGGGTTTCTATCATCAATGTGTCATGTGAATTATGAGTTGTATCAATTAAGTCTCTTTTGAAATCCTAATAAATGGAGCTACATCCCAAAAAAACATAACTCGACATAGGGAAATTGGAGGATATGCAAGGTAAGAATATCTAAGACTCTGGATTGTTTCTTAGTATCAAAATATTTCATAGATGAGGATATTTGTATTCGCTAATGGGTCTCCATAGGTGGCATCCTAATCACAATTGAATAATTTTCGAAGTGGAAAATTTTGAAAAGAACTCATCCGAACCATTTAAAGTTCCAAAAATACAAAAGCCCTGGACTAGATGACCTCCTTATGAAATTATTTCTAATTTGTTATGATTTTATTATAGAATTCTAATGAGAGTAGTGGAGGGCTTGAGAATCATATGATAAAAATTTACAACCTTCAACACAACCTTCATCACATTGATTCCAAAATATGACAATCCCTCTTCTTTTGAATTTTTTTGTCCAATTTGCCAATACAATTACATTACAAAACAATTTTAAATATTATCTCAAGAAATATCAAAGAGATTGTTTCTCGTCAAATNTGTATCAATTAAGTCTCTTTTGAAATCCTAATAAATGGAGCTACATCCCAAAAAAACATAACTCGACATAGGGAAATTGGAGGATATGCAAGGTAAGAATATCTAAGACTCTGGATTGTTTCTTAGTATCAAAATATTTCATAGATGAGGATATTTGTATTCGCTAATGGGTCTCCATAGGTGGCATCCTAATCACAATTGAATAATTTTCGAAGTGGAAAATTTTGAAAAGAACTCATCCGAACCATTTAAAGTTCCAAAAATACAAAAGCCCTGGACTAGATGACCTCCTTATGAAATTATTTCTAATTTGTTATGATTTTATTATAGAATTCTAATGAGAGTAGTGGAGGGCTTGAGAATCATATGATAAAAATTTACAACCTTCAACACAACCTTCATCACATTGATTCCAAAATATGACAATCCCTCTTCTTTTGAATTTTTTTGTCCAATTTGCCAATACAATTACATTACAAAACAATTTTAAATATTATCTCAAGAAATATCAAAGAGATTGTTTCTCGTCAAATATCCCTTGAGTAGTTTCGATTCTTGGAAGGGTGACAAATTTATGAGGCAGTGGGGGTTTCTCAAGAAGGACTCCAATCAATAAATACAAGGAACTTAAGAAAAATTACTGTAAAAGTGGGTCTTTCCAAATATTTCAAAAAGGTGAGTTGGCCCTTCTTGAGACTAATTCTTATCCATTTGGATTTCTATCATCAATTTGTCATGTGAATTATGAGTTGTATCAATTAAGTCTCTTTTGAAATCCTAATAAATGGAGCTACATCCCATTTATTCAAACTAGAAAGAGGAATTATGTAGGGATGCCAACTATCCCCACTTCTTATTCCTATGGAAGAAAAAGGGCTCAACAAATCCATAAAGGTATCCACAACAAGTAGTAATTTTAAAGGCATTTATGTAGGAAACACCTGTAATTTATCTTATTTACCTTTTGTAGATTAAATACTTATATACTATGAAAACGATGGGAGAGTTTTTAATAATATAAACGATATGATCGACTCTTATGTGAAGTGACTCTCATCAATATCAATTCATCCAAATTGACAATTTCCTATTGGGGCTTCTTGAAGGTGAAAAATATTACATCTCCTAGCATTTTCCCTTTCTCATTGTGGATTTCAATGCTAATTTGAAATACTTAGCTTTCGATATGAAGGCCAATTTGTGTCTAAAAAGTGATTGGTAGTGGTCGATAGAAAAAGTATAAAAAAATATTAATTTATGGTGCAACTGATGGCTCTCACATGGAGGCGGACTAATCCTTGTCAAAGTAGTTCTAGAGGCCATTCCAATCCCTTAACTAATCCTTGTTGGTCTCTTGGAAAAAAGTAGCAATTCCCAAATCACAAGAAGGATGGGGTCTCAAGAATATCTTCTTTTTCTTAAAGTATTTAGTTGATAAAAATGTTTGGAGTCTCCTCCAAGGTACCAAGTTAGGTGTGCAAGTCATAAAGGATAAATACATAGCTCCAGACTTAGTGGAGGACTAGGTAAGAAATCTTGTTAAAAAATACCAAAATGCCTTGGTTATTTGAAAACCAATTATCACATCATTCCCCTTAATTGGAAATTTCCTGGAATGGCATGTTGGAAAGGGAGATAATGTCCAATTAGGGTTGGAATTTTGGGTAGGAATCATAGAATCCTTCAATTTACATAGATTTACACTCCTCTACTTATATTCATGAACCCTAGTTTTGATGTTTTCACTTAATTTAAAGTCTTAGAACTATGACTCTTTATGACAAGCATTGATGTTTCTTTCAATGCTTATTTTTATTGTATGAAATCCTTGAAGAAGGAAAATAGATTGATTATAGAAGTTGGAATTTGTTTGAAAGTCTAAAATAATGAAATCTATTTTTTAATGTTTTTGATACTTTAAAGAAAAAAACTATAAAAGGATTCCCAATCCTTATGTATCAATCCCTTCGAGGGACAATGTAATGTTTCTACTTTATTAGACACAGACTCAATCCTAAGGCCAACTAAGGAGAAAAAAACAACACACACTAATTAATCTAGGAGTCAAGCATGCAAACAAACCTTCTCACAAAGAAGCGCTAGTTGGTGATCGAATCCAACATCACAGGATCAATGCGCGAAGGGGTTGAGTTTTGGCGGGTGGGAAAATTACATTGACAACCTGCTTAACGAACTAACGGCCCATTGTAAGTTATATCACCGAGCAGTGGGCAACCCTCCAAGGAGTATGAGTGAGTCTATCCAACATCGATCCCAGGTACAACACCACCTTCCATGTGTTGTCACCTTGGGTAGGAAGTCTAAAATATTATGGCCTCTATGGTACCACCTACTATACCAAAGTAGAGGGGGGACAGTCGACAGTCGACACCAAGACCAACAAAGCAAGGTTGATTACTCTGTTCGCCCCAATGCAACCTCGTGCTTGACCCTTGTGTTATAAGGGCTTCCCAAAGTCAGTGATATAGCAATTGGATTTCACTCCCTAACTCAAAGCTTTATGTTTGTTTGGCAGCTTTGGAAATTTATTCTCACAATCCTATTCCAAATCTCTACACCTAAGCTAAGATGTGTTTGAAGAGCCCTAGAAAAGTTGCTAGACAAATTTTAATTAGCGCTTGATTTTAGGTGTTTGTTACTCAAACGAGTGGTCGTGAAACTGATGGTGTTTCGACTCGACTCTTTAAACCATGCAAGAGGAAAATGAAATGCAAGAATTTCAACTTTGATTAAAACTAGCTATGGGAAGGAGCAAGAGGTTTTAAGCAAAGAAATAATTTCTTGATAGATTACTATGTGTGCACTGCTAATGACAAAAATTATGAGCTAATTATCCAGATAAATGGAAGCAAAATGACCCAAATTTTAAAAATACCATGCAAATGTCATAGTTCACTTAGTACACCTATACAACATTGAATCAAATGTCATCATTTCTAACATAGTAAACTTTTATGATTACGGAGACCACCATACACATCTTAAATACTCATAAGGATCACGGGGTGTTACGAGGGAAAAACTCTCTATGGCCAAGTGTAAACCACAACAGACAGGTATGACTGCAGAAATCAACTCAATTCCAACATATGCTATATAAACTAATGTGCAAGATAAGAAAGAGGCCTACCTCAATCCAATGTTTGATGATGTTCCATCGTTGAGCACTTCGACCCAAAGCTTTATACCTGCAATAAGTTCTTAACAAACAAGCAGAGCAAGTATATACTGATGATATAATGGGGTTAGCACATTAGATAGCATAATCCATTAATAAACATTACAAACATGCCCATGTGTAATAATCATACATTTTCAATATACCAATAGGACGGGAAATGAGTATTTCTATTAATAATTGATCAGCAGAAGTGACAATATTACATACTTCCATGTCGGCACGGTTCGAAACCAAGAAACCAAGTTCCTTCCAACTGGGCCTCCACCACTTCAATCCTCCACCAAAGGAAAGCTCATAAGAGAGAGTCAATGAGGTTCTCTCAACAATAGGGAAAGAGCTTGGGGGATGAACATTGTGTTCAGACTTGAGGGACAAAGGGATGCAGACTCAATATGAAGTAATTTCTCTAGAGTAACTTCGATCTCAAAGTTGAATGCTTTCTCCTCTTTTCCATAGCTCGGAATTGTGATTTTATAGACTTTAGAATGCAACCGAAGGGTCGAGTCGTAATGTTTCTAGTATATGGAAGGCCAAGGATCAGAGATCTCTTGTCGTGACATGGGAACCAGACTTCATTTTTATATTTTCTGGCACAAATCTCGATGTACGTGGGTTGTAGTGGAGCAGTCAGCGTATATGCATCTTGCATAGCTGATAGGGAGTGTATATGTGGAAAAATGTATTTTTTGTCTCTGTATTCATCAAAAAAGGATGACAAGTCTGCATAGGGAAATGGAAAAAGGCCCTCTGTACAAGATAGCAATGGTGAGGCAAATCTTGCTATAACAGTTGCCCCCTAATGTGTGATATCGGAGGAGTATCTGCGATGGTCAAAATACATTATAAATAACCCAGAAGTGGAGTGGTAGAGAACCAGTTGGACGAACTCAATTGTTCATTACATTCTATACTGACTTTGCATACATGGCTACCAAGAATACAATGTAGATCCATGTGGAAAATATACCAAACAAGTGTTCATGGCCATGAATAGGCAAATACAAATACAGTTGCATACCAAAAGTTATCATAGTCATGAACAAGGCCCAGTGAAACCAGTATCAAAATCAATCTGAAGATATCTGTATACCATGGAGTACAATATGATCTCCCATGATCACTAAAGTCGAACAGGTGTTGGTCCAATCAAAAGGAAGCAACATCTTAGGAAAGTTGCGGCCACGTAGTGATGTATTCAAGTCTTCTACACTATTCGCCAAGGGTGAAAGTCTACATTATGTGATTAAAGGATTTGAGGTCGAACACAATGAGACATTGTTTGATTATAGGTCATTGAGGTATAACGTTAACAAACGCGAGACAACCTACCAATAATGAAAGTAGGTATCAAGGCACCGAGTACATTCCTACAAGTGTGAATAAAGGAGTCGAGGTCGAACACTTGAGAAATCCATTGATCAGGAGAAATTGATGTATTCTCATCTGTCAATGGTGAGAGAGTCTGCCACTAATGATTGCAAGCCTCAAGGTACTCATAAAACTCTAGGTCTCGTATCCAGAATAAATGAGTTGAATTCGATGGAAAGAGACCCACTGAAAGGAGAGCATTAAGGCATCTCTCATCAGTCAGCACAAAGAACAAAGCAGGAGCTTTATGATTTGGTGGAAATCGGACGAAGAACATGTTCACAAACCAGCGACCATGTGCGTCTTTCGTGTGTACCGAATGAAATCGGTATACGAAAAAGACCCTTTGAATAGAAGTCAATGATGAAAATTGTTGACAAAGGTGAGGATACCACCAATAAGGCTAATGGAATCCAAGACATTGCACGAATCCCAAAGTGTGAATAGATGTCTTGTCGTCGAACACAAGGGAAACCACCCAGTCAACGACCAATGATGAAATGTCGATTGTTGGGTTCAAGGTGACCTACCGATGATGAAAGTAGGGCCAAGGTGCATGATAAGACCAAAGTATCATGTGATTCTGAGACAAATTGAGGGTATGGCCGACATGCAAAGTCAAGATTTCTGAGGAGTGACCGACACAGGTTGATAGACTTCCTTTGAACAAGAGCATGAGACATATGATGACTCTGGCAGCATAGACTCAATGATGTGACTTATTAGATGCAGGAGGCATCAATAACATTCTCTATAGGGATTGGAAGAGTAACCAGCCGGTAGAGAAAACTCTATAACGAGATCATCTTCCTGAGGCCATGCTAAACCAAAAATTATGATGACGCAAGGACTCAATAACTTTGTGCTCTATTCAAAGGTGACACGACTTTTGTCGATTATAATATAGTGCTCCCTTCTCACCCGTCTTTTTTTGTTTTTTCATAACAAATGAATGCTATGATACAGAGGAGGAAACGAGTGTCGCAAGTAAGCAAAACTAGTTACAGTAGTGGAAGGTACCTATGGTTAATGCAAGGAAATGCATGTGGGATATGGACACTCAGGGTGATGTTCCCTTCGAGGTATAGGGTGTCAAATTGCGAAGGATATAAACAAGGCTCTTCTTGGTTGAGGATGCAAAAACTGCTTAGGTAATGGTTTATAACGCAAAGCGAGAACCGACTCAAGGCTTAATACTGCAAGCGAGGGCATGAGATGCAATCACAACTTAACGCAAAAAAATATCCTTTTTTATGTCTTTTAGTCTACTTGGTGTGAAAAAGGGGTAAACTTGTGCCAACTAGACGTCTTTCCAAATCCAATTTACAGGTGTGAAAAAGACAAGTTCACTAGGCAATCTTTTCTATTTTTTATAGCGAGTAGGAAAAGATCTTAACTAAGACTCATGACCTTTCCAATCCAATTTAACGAGTGTGAAAGGGACAAATCACTCGACAATCTTTTCTATTTTTAAGCGAGTCGGAAAAGAGCTTAAATAAGACTCATTTTTCTGTCTTAATCAACATGTAAAGGGGGAGGCCAAGGCTCATGTCTCAGTCTTCTGCAGAAAGTCAGTATCTCATGGATAACTGACAAAATATTGGGAAAACCCAAGGCTCTCCAAGTCGAGGAGGAGAAAGTGCTAACGGAGGATACATTCTCCGTGATGGTTCGGATAATGTCTCTTAATGGAAAAGACATAGGTGGGGGAATGGGATGACCCATTAGGTCGTTCCAATCGAAGGGAACCTCGTTAGGACTTGGAGGGAGAGCGTTCTGGGAAAGAATAAATCTCTCTCGTTCAGTGGGGGGAAGATTTGAAATGTTGATGACATGACTGAAAGGTGCATCATTTTCTTCAGGGAGATTAGGGTTGACCATAGATTACACTGGTGTTGCCACTTCTTCAATTATAGGTTGAAGAGGATGCATAGTAACGAGGGCAAGAGACGCTTCACCCTCGACAAAGGGGGTGGGGTCGGGGGAAGATTGCGTTGGTGGAATCACTAAGACGATCAAAGGAGAAGTGGTGTGAGGGAAAACCATGGATGCCTCAGAATATGAAAGGCTCTTGGGTGAGCCCCACACTTTTGGTATCTCGGCAGTAACCGGACACAAATGAGTAAGGTGATTTCCTTCACAAGTCCTGCAAAGGAATTTAGGTTTACATCTGAGACGTCTAGGCTTCTCGATGTAACTAGCAGTGGAAAGAGAGTCGTCTCCTGTGTGATGAATAGAGGCGGGAGACGTGACACGGCTATGATTTGGGGTAAAAAGAAGCCTCCAACATAATTGGCAGAGGTTGAGGGCAAGTTGTCGACATAGTTTGTAGAAAAATCCGACCCATCTCCAATGTGACTGGCAGAGGTTGGTGATGGAGCACCAGTATGACTGACAGTGACTAGTTTGGTGATAGATTGCGGCATTTGATTCCAAGGTCTGGGGAGAGATTGATTCTGAAAAATTGCAGGTTAGGAAGGGTCCTGGTATAAACCCTGTCCATGTCCAGAAAAGTGGTGGCCAATGTCAAAATGGTCCGAAGAGGTGTGGACGAGCATCATCATTGAGGTCTGCGAAGAGACCGAGGTAGGATAAGAATTATTCGAGTGAGTATATATGTTGCCCCCTTGTGAAGGGGTCCCATAAAGAGGGTAGCCTGAACCGTAAAATTGATTCTCCCTATATGAAATACCCAGAGGCATATGAAGGCCATTCATGGAAAAAATGTTCGAAGGAACTGACATGGCGGGTGACGGATGGGTGGGTGGTGCATAATAAGTGGGAAAAGTACCCATATGAGTATTGGCTCCTGGAAGAGCATAGTTAGCATTGGATTCATAACAGGGAAGGTTCCAACCTCCCATGGGGACACGACTCATATCAAACGAAGAAGTAGGCATCAGAGCCATGATGCCCCCGAATCCAAGGCTAGGATTTATATATGTGGGTCAGGGATAGGATTGCACGGGGGAAAGCATATCAACAGAAAAATGACTAGGAACCCAAGGTGCAGACTGAGCGTTGTAGGTCTGCATACCATTGTAAAAAGCGGAAGGGTTCGTCCCCATGAAATGGGCAGGCATCATGGAGTGGGTAGCAATGAATGAGGGAGCAAAAGAAACTCCACTGTCCATAATGATGAAACACAAAATAGACTCCTAAAGTCAACTAGTAGTCAAAAAGCATACCGAAAAAGTCGAGCGGCCAATATGCATGCAAATGGGCTAAAGTGGTTGAGTGGCCTCCCTCGCTCAAGAAGGTATGTCTCATCCAAGAGGGACCTGAGACTCCCTGCTAGAGTTTGGAGGTAACAGAATCAGTTATAGGAGCCCCCATGGGCTTAACAACCAGTCGGTCAGATCCCCCCAGAGAGGTAATCCTCCATAAAGGTTGTGTGTTGTCCAACCCCTATCTGACCCAGGGTACAAGCAAAATAACCCCTGCAAGTAACCTATGAGATACCTAAGTCAAGAAACTAATAAACCACTATATAATCGATGCACAGGCGAGCAGTTGTAAGTCTGGATCACCGTATGGGCAGGGTAGCAAAGCCCGAAACCTTGAAAGCACCGCCTCTCATAGAGGTATGAGTACTAGCAAGATCCCCAAATACGAATAGATCCACAAAAATATCTCTGACGCTAGGTGAGTATCCAGAGGTTATCCCTTCAACTAACTTCGTGCGACCTCGTGATTAACTCTGGTGTGAGTGGAGCCTCCTGATATTACCAATTATACAATGGATTTCTCAACTCCCTGTCTCAGACACATATGTTGATTTAATTTCCTTGGAGAAGTTTACTTACAAAAATCATATTCCAAGGCACTAAATCCTAGACTAGTTTGTGCACCTTAAAAATAAAATCGTGACTAATCAATTTTAGTTTAAAGCATAAATTTTATTGGACGTGATTACTCAAAAGCGTATGGAAGTGAAACTCATGATGTTATGACTTTGCAAGAAAATGAATATGAATATAATGCAAAGTCTATCTTTAACTTTTCAATGAATGATATGCTAATAAAAGCAGTGCAATTTTCAATTTCAACTCTGCAATTCAGAAGTAAAATGCAATCTTTCACTAAATGAACTAAGCTAATGATAAAGGTTCAAAGAAAAAAATGTTAACCAATGCAAAATGCCTATTTTTTTGTATTTTCAATATATTAAAAAGAAAATGCATGGACTGTAAAGCAACCTGATATATAAATTCTTCTGTGTATAAATGAAATAACTCAAGCAAAACACCAAGCAGCCAAGCAAACATCCCAGGGCTCAAGGACAAACAAGGGAGAAATACTACGCCCAAAAATTCAACTCCCAACAGGTTTCCCGTCAACCCAAAGAAGCTTAACATGCACTACAGAGACCTAAGAAGGCTTGACAATCTTCAAATCCCACCTAGCAATCACTAAACCAAGAAAACAAGCAAAGGGAAGTGATATACGTGACTGTTCAGGAGAACAGGGTGTATATACGCATCCTACAGTGAGACAGCAAGCAGGTATACGCGACTGTCTGGGAAAAAGGAGCGTATATGCTTTAAAACAAGGCCAGGCAAAGGCAAGAAGAATGAAAACTCAGACCCAGAGTGAACATAACCTGTCAAGCAGTGATACGACAAGAAACACAAAGGAAAAAGAGAAATGCAAGAAGAAAAAGTACTTCAACCCTTAGAAGAAAGATTTGTCCCTAGTGGAGTCGCCAATTTTGTTACGAGGGAAAAACTCTCTATGGCCAAGGGTAAACCACAACAGATGAGTATGACTCCAGAAATCAAATCGATTCCAACATATGTTATATAAACTAATGTGCAAGATAAGAAAGAGGCCTACCTTGATCCAGCGTTTGATGATGTTCCACCGTTGAGCACTTCGACCCAAAGATTTATACCTGCAATAAGTTCTTAACAAACGAGCAGAGCAAGTATATAGTGATGATATAATGGGGTTAGCACATTATATAGCACAATCCATTAATAAACATTACAAACATGCCCATGGGTAATAATCATACATTTGCAATATAACAATAGGACGAGAAAGGAGTATTTCTATTAATAATTGATCAGCAGAAGTGACAACATTATAGACTTCTGTGTCGGCACGATTCGAAACCAAGAAACCAAGTTCCTTCCAACTGGGCCTCCACCACTTCAATCCTCCACCAAAGGCAAGCTCATAAGAGAGAGTCAATGAGGTTCTCTCAACAATAGGGAAAGAGCTTGGGGGCTGAACACTGTGCTCAAAATTGAGGGACAAAGGGATGCAGACTCAATATGAAGTAATTTCTCCATAGTAACTTTGCTCTCAAAGTTGAATGCTTTCTCCTCTTTTCCATAGCTCAGAATTGTGCTTTTATAGGCTTCAGAATGCAACCGAAGGGTGGAGTCGGAACATTTCCAGTATATGGAAGGCCAAGGAACATAGATATCATGTCGTGACATGGGAACCCGACTTCATTTTTGTATTTTCTGGCACAAATCTCGATGTACGCGGGTTGTAGTGGAGCAAATAGCGTATACGCATCTTGCATAGCTGATAGGGAGCGTATATGTGGAAAAATGTATTTTCTGGCTCTTGATTCATCAAAAAAGGATGACAAGTCTGCATAGGGAAATGGAAAAAGGCCCTTTGTGCAATATAGCAATGGTTAGGCAAATCTTGCTATAACACGGGGGCTTCACATTGTGGATGACCAAAAATCAATTAAGGGAAATGGGAAATGGGTACTCAAAGCAAGATAAATAGAGACATATACCTCTAAGTGCATATCCTCAAAGTAAATCATCATCCTCGTATCATATTTGAACAATTGAGTGGTGAAGGAAAAATGGATGTGGTGGGTTTAGCTAGCAACATGATCAACAATGGAAGTGATATCATGATATTTCATAATAACAAAGAATGCCATAGGATCGTTTTAGGGGTCCTGAAGAGGCATAGATGGAACTTTTGTATTCTTCAATTGTTTCCTTTATAAATAGTAGTTGGTACACGAGTGGGGACCTCTACATATTTGGTAAGTTGGTTTCAAATTAGTATAATCAAATCAAAGGGTGCAATTTTAGGGGCTCTCGGGAGAACAAGATCCAAGTGTGTCTTTCCCCATCTATATTTACCAATGAAATATGGAGTAATATTCGGGTTCTAGCCATCATTAGTGGGCGGAACAGTAAGGTTTATCTCGGATATGCTCAAGTGAGGCTACAAATTAGGTGGAAATGGAAATAGAGTTGGTTGGATATTTGGGTCACCCAAGTACAAATGGCCTATTTGGTATAATTTGGAAAATTAATCTAATTCTGCATTAAAATGAAAATAAAACATTATTATTTTCCTTCTCCCACCCCTTCATACATCTATGTCCCTTTATCATATCCCCTTTTGGGGTCATGGGAGCCACAACTCCAGAAACTCATCTAACAAACCAAATACAAATGCAAATGCAATTTACAATCAGCCTTATAGACCCAACATATTCAAGCAATCATAAACTAACTGGATTATGGTTGAAGAAAAATAGTGCATCTATCTAATGCATTGATTTATGATCCTTTTATAGTTGGTTATAGAAAGAGTGAAAAAGTGAGGGAACACATGTTGGCTAACAAATGAGGCAAATTGTGTTTGAAAAAGTGCTAGTAAAGAGCCAATTCTATGTAAGTGATTAATAGTAAGCATGTGAAATTAGGCATGACTCTTAAAATGTTTTTCAATGTAAAACATTCTTAATGAAGCAAATTCATATGGGTTTTGGGTTTGAACTAATGAAGCATGATTCCCACAACCACAATGATCATCAATATATGACATACATGGGAAACATAACCTGAAACTA
>SNQJ01S0046993.1:43762-63209 GCA_010110895.2 Picea sitchensis | reverse complement strand
ATATATAAATATGTATACCAAAATTATTACCTTGATGAAGGTATGCCAATCATGTTTTTTTACCCCACCAAATTCACCTTTCTTTGTTAAGATGTTATTTATGTTTGATGCAAAACCCGTGGGAAATTTAATTCTTTGAATGACCTCTTTTACTTCATTTCTTTGTTGCTCTGTTAATAACCATGGAAGGTTATTTCAGTCTATTCCATCTCTATTTGATTGGATCACACTTCACATTGCATGATTGGCTTCTTGAATGTCAGTACAAATGTTGACAATTTTTTCTTTATCCCTCCTACCATCTATGATTCGCCATAACGTTTTTATCACATTCTTCTCGATATGCATTATATCAAACAAATGAGCTATTTTTATCTCCTCGTAGTAGGGCAACCTCATGAATTGAGTGGGATAACATTTCATTCCTCGTGGAAGCCCATTATTATTACCTTCATGATGGCAACCTTCATGAAGCATAAAAGAAATCACACAAATAATTATCAAATATGGTAAAATAAATTCAATGATTAAAATAAACATTCAAAACATTACATGATATATGATACATAAAGAAATTGTGTACCTTGAGTGTTTCTATTATATTCCAACCTCCATAGGTGACGTGTAATTCTTCGTGGTTTTAAACCAGTCTCTTCTTTCCCATTGAAAAGATGTTTTTCAGTAGTACGATACCTATGGTTCTTAGGGAGGAGGTGCCTATAGTCATCAAACACCACCTTTCCTAAACTTTTTTAATGATGATACTTCATCTTAGGACCACAAACTGGACATGCAAATTTACCCTTTGTTTGAAGACCTGCAACAGATGGATTAATGTCAAGTATACGATGAAATTATTTAAAAATTAAACACGCAGCATGATATCTTTAAAAAATTATATAGTATTAAAGAGCAATAGAATGCTACATACCACAAAAATGTGTTAGTCCTGGGGCATCATGAATTGTCCATAAAAGTATTCAACTCAATTTAAATTTCTTCTCCCCAATTGGTTTACAGATGTCATACATAGTGATGCCAACCCATAACTTTAGTAGCTCGTCGATAAGAGGCTCGATATATACATTCATATATTTAAACGGGTACTTACCTAATTGTTTTAAATTACACATAATTACTATAGCCATGATATGTATATATAAGTAAATAAATAAACAAACAAAAGATAATATGCAAAAAATGAAACAAATGAAAATGTTACATTCAAAAAATTAATGTAAACAAATTATACCTGGAACAATCATTGTCGACATTATGTGCTCCCTATTTATTGACATCCAAGGAGGAATGTTACTGTTGATAACAAAAATAGGACACACTGAGTAAATAGACCTAATCTCTCTGAATGGATTAACACCGTCAGCTGCCAATGAAAGCCTAACATTACGAGGTTCATATTTGAAATATGCCCATTTTTCCTCAATTTCCCTAAATGCATAACCATCGGCAGGAATTAGAAGAACACCATCTCCACTTTTTTTACATGCATGGTATTCCATAAATTGTGCTATGCTTTCACACTTGAAAAATCGTTGTAAACGTGGAATTATGGGAATATGACGAAGAACCTTTCAAGGCACCCTTTTTGTTACTTGATCGGTTCGATATCTACTGATAAGACATTACGGGCATTTTGTTTTCAAAGCTTGTTGTCAATAATATATAATATGATCATTAGGACATTCATCTATAGTTTGATAATCCTTTCCAATGTCTTTCATAATGGCATGCAAATCTCGATATGTGCGAGGTAAAATATTTGATGATGGTAACAAAAATTCACCTAACAATCTACAATATAACAAATAACTAGTTAATGTAAAGAATATTAATCGTAAAAATTGCATTCTTATTTTACACATTAATTAACACTAAAAACAAATAGAAAAAAGTCAACATTTATGTATAATATGAGATGAAACATATTACATACCTTAGGATCTGTGTCAATCAAGCGTTCGACAAATTATTCATAACCTTTAAGTTCACTAGCAGTAATGTAGTGAAGAGAAGATTTGCTCTTGAGCCTTCATAAAGTTGTTTATTTGTCTTTTCTAATAGAGGTTCATCATAAATACCATCACTATCCCCATCCTCATCTAGTTGAGCAAACAAATCTTGGATCATTTGATTTGTCCCATCATCTTCTTCCATGGGATCAGTAACTTGATTTGCCCCATCATCTTCTTCCATGAGATCCTCATTTGCTTGATCATGTTCCTCAACTTGTACAACATCATTTCTACTGGTACTACTTGGTGCAATATTCTGCAGAAAGTTAGAGGGAAACTCTAACTTTATAATTACAAACAATCATGCAAAACTAGTGTGTACTATAACAAATATTCAAACAATATATATAATTTTATATAAAATTGACAATATAAAAACAGATAATGAATATATAGCTAATTACCATGGGACGATATTCATTCGATCCTCCATCAATGTGGCCATATTTCCTACAATGTTTTGTAGTTGTTGCTACTAAAATTCTTACGGGACGTGTAAGGCAACATTTTTTGCAAGGGCAATAACATCTACCATCACCCTTTTCACCCGCTTTGCTTTTTTTCCCACCTCTAATATTCTGCAACATTCTTCCACACAAAATAACCCTTTCTGAATCGTCGTTGCTATAGAAAGATTGTCGCGACATCTATAATTCGCAAAATCTTTATAGATATTTTTCTCGTCGTAAGAGCAACAAAAATTGACCAAATCAATGTTGACTTTGTCAAACAATATAACGGTCAATGTTGACTTTGTCAAATAGTGTAACAGTCAATGGATATCGTCTCTCTTGCGACGATAACCAAAGTTCGTTGCAAAAGCAATGACAGTCCACTATCTTCACGTGCGTCTCTCTTATGACGAACATCTGGGTTCGTCACAAGAGAGACGAATTCGGGATAGATTTATAAAAAAATTGAAAAATTGAACTCTTTCTCTTAAATTTTGTGACGAAAGGGTACTTTCGTCGTAAATTTTTCAATATGTAGTAGTGTCAATTTCATCTTCGATTTTCAATTCAAAATGTGAAAATTTAACAGCTTGAGAAAAAAAAAATGGACTATGTAGGATTGGTATCTAAAACTTCTAAGGGTTTTAAACTATGATAGTTGATGATAGATTTTATAGCTAAAAATTGAGTGTAGTTGAATTTAGTTAAGGGTTTCACTATAGATGGACAGATTGACATCTTGCACCCTAAAACCAATTCATCAACAACCTGGTCATTGTCTTTCCCTAAAATCGGAGATATCATTGAAATGATTTTTCTTGATGTTTAGGGAAATAACCTAGCTTTAAGAGAAACATTATATGTGGGGATGTCACGATTACGGCATAAATAAGTCTGTAAAAGAGTAACCATGTCTTGAGAATTTAAATCTCTGAAGCATTTGGCTATACGGTCTCATCTAGCATTTCACTATCAGGGTTTAAGGGCCATCTTAACATCTCAGAAATTGATTGGGGATTTATCACAATAAGCACAAACCCATGTTTAGAAGTAATATCCCTCCTAGAAGGAATGTAATTTGAAGTGCACCAAAACACAAATTTGGGAAATTCATACACTTGGGGCACTAGAAATTTTTCCAAATCAGACTCCCAAGCGTGGTAATGGTCAATTAAATCCCTAAAGTTTTGGATTGCTAGTTGGTGTATTTCAAACGAGTCAAACAATAGAACTGGGTCACAAATATCTTTGTCTCTATCAACTAAGTCTTGTTCCTCAACAGTTAATGTTTTCTTATCTTTTGTTGACTTAAATGATTCCATTTAAACAATGAAAAAATGGGAAAGCAAAGAATTTTGAATTACTTGAGAAAAATTTGCTTCAGAATATACTCAGGCTAAATCGACAGATTGCGTTGGTAAGTTGAAATGTGTTACCGACGTTAAACTCTTCATGACCTCAAAATTAACCAACAAAAACTTTCGCTTTTACCTTTTTAAAATGAAACTTGAATACGTGGCGACTTTGAATTGGTCAAGAAAAAATAAATTTAAATATTAAAAATTAATAAAACTGTCATTTCCCCTTTTCACGCTTGCTCAGATCACCTGAACATGCAGTGGCCCATCATTAATTACGAGGGGGTCCTGTGTGGTTACGCTAACCATGGAGGGGGGGTCAAAAGGTTCCAAACCTTGATTTTCGCGACCCCCTCCCTTTTGGTTAACTGTCAAGCATGTGAGGGGAGAACACAATTGAATGAGGACCGTTGATTCAAATCATTAATCACACAATCAATCTTTCATACAACATTCACTTTATTAATATTAAACCTTTGATAAAGCTATGTAATTAAAAGAAAACTATTAGAAATCAAATCATACGAAACTTTTAGTATAACTAAACTAAATAAAAACTAAAACAAATCTATATTGACATTAATAATTCTAATAATAAAGTTTAAAACTCTATATAACTAAAAAAAACTTAACATTAATGAAAATAATAAAGGTTTAAAACAAATTAACTAATTACTAAACTAAATTAACTAATTAACCTCTAATTAAAATTTATTGAAATGAATTTTTTTTACATTTTATAAAAAATTTAGAAAATGTTACAACGGGGTTGACCTTAAGGTAGAGATGAAAACAACACTGCTAATACAAAGTGCAAGGAAAAAGTTCCCTATATTATATTCCAGTTATCAAAAACAATACCTGGCGAAAGAGTCAAATGCAGACCATAATGTTGGAAAAAAGCTCAAAAGAGACCATTGTTCATCATCGAACCTGAAAAAATCCAAATCCAAACTCCATCTATAGATTAAGGATTATTCCATTAGATAAAAAATCAATGAAGGCTCCAAACTATGTAAAAGTGGCTAATAAGAATGTTTAATTAGTAAAAAAAACTCAAGTTTTACCATACCATTTGTCATTTCACCCCAAATTATGCTTTGGTGGAGAAAAAAACCCTTAAAGTTTAATGGAAGATTTTCAGAGCTACACCCATCGAAATAAGAAATCAAAAAGACCAGGTAAGAGGTTATCTCCTCTTCAATTTTCACCATTCAATTTTGTAATTTAGCCAAAATTTGAGTTGGCATGTCCATTTTAAAAACTTAGGCAATGCATACATTCTTAGCTCGTTCACGGGTAGCATATGGGGTGCCTTATACGCTTTTGTCATCAAATTAGAGCACATGTATATGTGTTTGTTAGAAAAATAGGGTGTGTATGAGTACGCAAAGGTTTGAAAATCAGTCACTAACCCTAAATATTGGTTAATGGTTACAGAATGGCGATCATTTTGCGAGAGAGAGAGAGAGAGAGAGAGAGAGAGAGAGATTGCATGAAGAGGTTGATAACCAAGTGGTAGATGATCTCAAGGCAATGAATGTGCTCTAAAATTGTGGCTTACTAATGTTTTTCCAAATTCCAAGTATGAGGGCACAAAAAAATTTACTTCAGATGTTGTTCGACTACTAGATCCTTGATCATGATGCATTTATGTTAGATGATCAGCTTCTCAAGATAGAGGTTGAAGACATTCACTTTATCACAGGTCTCTCTTGGTGAGATGAGTTGGAAAATCTGAAATGTAGAGGAGGTAGTGGGATGACTATAGATGAATACATCACCACTTATTGTTTCTCGAGTATGTAGAACGTGGGTACCCAAATACCCATCGGAAACATGGAGAGCCTAAGCTTAAAGATTATATTATTCACCACAACTCAAGTGGTTGGTTTGACATTGCTACACCAAGCATCACACCCATAGATGCTCTACGGGGTAGAATGCTTGTGACCAATGGTATTTCATTGGTGCACCTCACTTTTAACTTTAATGAAGACTCAACTCATAGAGTGTAAGTTGGGAAGGATGAAAAACTTTGGTTGTGGGAGCATCCTCTGCTCATTTTTCTTTGAATGAGTGCAAACATTTGTTGGGTTACTGAGAGGGGGGGTGAATCAGTAATAGCGTAATTATAATCCTTTTTCTTCAAATGTTATATCAATGGAGAATTATTATCCTATAATGAGCAGTAAGAAATAAACAATCACACACATACACAGTACACCAGTGTTTTATGTGGAAACCCAAATCGGGAAAAAACCATGAAATGTTTTTTCTTATATGTCTTGAAGAATTACATTCATTGGAATCACCAACTTCCTTTGTTTTCCAACATGAAATGTTTTTTCTTATAGGTCTAGAAGAATTACATTCACAATCACCAACTTCCTTGTTTTCTAGATACAACCCCCTAGTTTCTCAAGCAACAACCCGAGGGAAGCTCCAACTCCCAATTCTCTCTCAAGGCTACAACTCCTAATGTTCTCCAATTTACAACCTAAAGGTGGCTACAACCACTGGCTCCTGCCCTGGCCTCCGCTTTCACCCTGAAGTATAAGTAGAATGATGGAACCATTGTCACACTCATATCACTACAGAGAGGGTACTCAATCGTGAACCCGTAATTAATAACCAACCATGCATCAACCTAAGGCCTCAAATCTTGTAATCAACCTGCATCATAAACAAGTGCATCAACCATGCACCAACCTCAGAATCAACCTTATACCATAAACAAGTGGTATCCACCATAAAATTGGCATACCACAATCATGTTTCAACTTGTATCTAACAACTATGACTCTACCAATATGTACCAACATCATCAACTATACACCTCATACAACTATCAACTACTTGTCTCAAATCCATGTACTCAACATGTACCACAACCAAAAATCCCCTCATCAATTTCATCATCCAAATCTAATTTGTAGCTCCATAATAGACCCGGTGTATGGCGATCACATTCCCGGCAGAAGTTTCCTCAACTTTAAAACAAGAGACTAGTATTTTCATCAAACTTTCTTTAGTCTCACATGCTCTGTTTTGGATTAGTCAACAACTCTAACTTGAAGTAATCATAACTTTGACCCTGTAATGTATAAAGATATGAAACTCCGATACACAATGTTCTTCTTTTCAAGCCACGTAATTCTCCAAGTGTCACTACTTGAACCCTCTCGTAAAGGATTTATAGCAAAATGGCATACCTTTGTTGAATTATGGCTATTCTAGAGAGCTAACTTGTAGAGAGTGTCTCCACACAAAATATTTGATGCAAATGATCTAAAACTATTACGTTAGATGTACTAATGTGATTAAAATTCTTAACCATCAAATTTTTATTCACTAAATTTTTATCTATTATGAATGTTATAGACGTTCAAAACACCTACTCTTGACTGGGCTTCGTGACTCCGCCACAACCCTATTTTCCACTCTGAGTAACTCCCAAAATAAATCCATTCCACAAGCTGAATTGTTTTTCAAGGTGACATTTGATATGTTTTTCACTTGTATAGAAATTCTCACGGTTCCAACTATATAAAAAAATTATAGCAAAAATGGTGAGATGACCTCAGAATAACATACCTTAGAAAGGACCATCAAAAAGAATTTATCCCTCCTTGCATTTTTCGGCTTTATTTTCTTCACCTTCACTCAGAATTCCAGCTTAGATATCCTTGGTTACCCCATACACATATAGATATTCAATATTACCAAGTGTGATTCAAATGAGAGAGCCTTCCTCTTATTTATACCTGGGTACTTTTAAAACATCTCTAGGTCACTTTGACCACTTTTCCTATTTTAGGGTTATCCACTTCTAATTTCTCCATTAAAATTATTATTGAAATAATTTTATTTTGTATTCAATTTGAATTATAATACACTCATCACTTCACCTCCTTATTATTTACCTTTAAAAAAATCTCTTAAACCACTTTGACTACTTGACCTTTTTGGGGTTTCTAGATGACATATGAGGGTCCTCCTCATAAGGCCATAACTCTCAAAACCTGAGGAGTTATGTGATGTTCTACATACCACTAGAAATGGAATGACATGTACCATCCATATGAATAGTATTATATGAAAATATATTATAACTCATACCGTTACCCATCAAACAAAACTTGGGTCCATTACTCCAAACCTAGGGTCTCCAACTTCTCATGCACATAACCTTCTAAATCATGGAGGAATTATGCGACGCCTTTCCACATACCAATCGAAATGAAATGAAGCACTATCCATCTGTATATTTTCCCCGACAAAACACTTTTCTTCATCTCATTATTCCACAATTTTCAGTTATTGTCTTCTTTACTCCACAAAGCGACCCCATGGGGCTTTCTCACCATTAGGGGACCACTCTTGAGTTCATCCATATTTACTTCTTATCAACCATGAAAAAAAATAATGAGTCATATTTACATCAAACACGAGCAATATCAAACAATATTGGGTCCATTACCCAAGCCTTTGTGCTACGGGGCTTTCTTCAAGGGTTGACATCAATGACAACCAACCTTAATCAACAACATTGGGTCCATGGGTGTCACTCAACCTAATTTGTATGAGATACCCTCACATGTTATGTTGGGTTTCCCTACTGCAAAGACTGGAAAGTAGGTGTGCCACCAATACTTTCGATGTTGATTTCTTTGACCGGTGGTTTCAGCAGATCATTTCCATTAATGTTAGCCTTACACATGCACAAGCTTCCAAAGAGATCAAGAATTGCCAGTACCTCCCAATGTCTCCTAGGTAAAACCCTTTAAAAATTTTAAAGTTATCTAATTTTATATGATTATATTTTTAAAAGAACTCAAGAGATAACCAAAAAGAAATATTTTTGGCATGGACCATATCTTGACAAAATGCTCTGAATGTACAAATGTTGGATCGATGAGATCGGAAGGCTACCTAAAACACAAACATCAAGGAAGAGGCGAAGACCATCCCAAGGGGAAGAGAGAGTATTATAACACATGTAAAGGAACTTGGAGGGACTCAGCCACCAAGTGCTAATGGCACAAATTGAGGATCTATCGAAGCACATGCAATGGCAAGTGATCAAGGCACCTCAATCTTGGGCCTAGCTCTTCCAACATTTGGAAAACAACATTGTCTATTATCACGAGGTTCATCCAGGAGTGAGGCCTTCGGCCTAGGCATATATACTGTGTAGTATCGGCCATATATATGTATATCAAGGGATAGAATCTCAATTTTGTAACAATAGACCACATTTTTGTACTTGATGAACATTCAATATATATATATATATATTGCTCGGATTTTACTTATATTTATGTGAATGTGAAATGAAATGATTTTATTTGCATACATGCTTCTAATTCATGAATGAAAAAGATTCCAATCCAATATGTAATTAGCTAACTCATCAATAACGAGATTAGAACTTTGAGGAATATGCATGTAAGTAATAAAATCAAAGGAACTCTCAAGAAGTCGTACCCCTAGGAATCTTCGGAGAAGAGTAGGGTCATGGACTTTGTACTCTCCATTTAACTGAGACGCTGCCAACTGGGAATCCAGACAAACTTCCAAATATTGAATTCCATGTGTGATGGATTACAAAAGGAGTTCAATCATGACATTATACTCAGCCACATTGTTGGTTGTGGGTCCAAGACAAGCACCTCATGAAGCCACCAGTTGGCATGTGAGCGAATAAATCACCCAAGCAGTGGAAGTGAGATTTCGAGTCTGATGGATAGCACCGTCTGCAAAGCCTATAAATATTTATGAACCCATTGACATATACTAACCAAGAAAAATCATGATAAGAAAAAAACCGAGGAACTACCTCCCGATGTCGCCTAGGGAGACATAAGTAAAACCATTTAAAAAAATTAAAGTTATCTAATTTTATTTGATTTTATTTTAAAAATAACTCAAGAGATAACCAAAATGAAATATTTTTGGCCTGGACCATATCTTGACAAAATGCTCTAAATGTATAGATGTTGGACAGGTGAGACCAAAAGGCTACTTGAAACACAAACATCAAGGAAGAGGCAAAGACCATCCCAAGGGGAAGAGAGAGTACTATATCACATGCAAAAGAACTTGTAGGGACTCACCCGCCAAGTGCTAATGGCACAAATCGAGGACCTACCGTAGCGCATGTAATGGCAAGTGATTGGGGTACCTCAAGCTTGGGCCTGACTCTTCCAACATTTGGCAAACGACATTATCTGTTATCACAAGGTTCATCTAGAGGTGGGGCCCTCAACCTAGGCATATATACTATGTAGTACCATCCATATATATGTATATCAAGGGATAGAATCCCAATTTTGTAACAATAGAGTATAAGTTGGGCAGGGTGAAAAACTTTGGTTATGGGAGCACCGTGTGCTCCTTTTTATTTGAATGAGTGCCAACATTGGGTCCATGGAATTCACTCAACCCAGTGTGTATGAGATACCCTCACATGTTATGTTGGGCTGAACTAATGAAAAGACTAGGAAGTAGGTGTGCCACCAATACTTTTGATGTTGATTTCTTTGACTCGTGGTTTCAGCAGATCATTGCCATTAATGTTATCCTTACACGAGCACAAGATTTCAGAGAGATCAAGAATTTCCACTACCTCCCAATGTATCATGGGGCAGCATAGGTAAAACCCTTTAAAAATTTTAAAGTTATCTAATTTTATATGATTTTATTTCAAAAAGAACTCAAGAGATAACCAAAAAGAAATATTTGTGGCATGGACCATATCTTGACAAAATGTTATGAATGTACAGATGTTGGACCGGTGAGACTGGAAGGCTTCCTAAAACACAAACATCAAGGAAGAGGTGAATACCATCCCAAGGGGAAGAGAGAGTATCGTATCACATGCAAAGGAACTTGGAGGGACTCACCCGCCAATTACTAATGGAACAAATCGAGGACCTACCGAAGCACATGAAATGGCAAGTGATCGAGGTACCTCAAGCTTGGGCCTGGATCTTCCAACATTGGCAAACGGTGTTATCTATTATCATGAGGTTCATCCAAGGGCGGGGCCCTCGGCCTAGGCATATATACTATGTAGTATCGACCATATATATGTATATCAAGGGATAGAATCCCAATTTTGTAACAATAGACCACATTTTTGTACTTGATGAACATTGCAATTATATATATATATATATATTGCTTGACTTTTACTTCTATTTATGTGAATGTGCAATGAAATGATTTTATTTGCATACATGCTTCTAATTCATGAATGAAAAATATTCCAATCCAATACGTAATTAGCTAACTCATCAGTAACGAGACTAGAACTTTGAGGAATGTGCATGTAAGTAATAAAATCAAATGAAAGCTCAAGAAGTCATACACGTAGGAATCGTCGAAGATGAGTAGGGGCATGGACTTTGTACTCTCCATTTAACTTAGACACTACCAACTAGGAATCCAAACAAACTTCCAAAGATTGAATTCCATGTGAGATGGCTTTCGCAAGGAGTTCAATCACAATGTTATACTCGGCCACATTGTTGGTTGCGGGCCCAAGACAAGCACCTCATGAAGCCACAAGTTGGCATGTGGGTGAATAAATCACCCAAGCAGTGGAAGTGAGATTTCGAGTGTGATGGCTAGCACCATCTGCAAAGTCTATAAATATTGATGAACCCATTGACATTTGCTAACCAAGAAAAAGAAAAAAACCGGGCAAAAGAAAACTAATATAATTCTAAATACTATTAATATACACCAATTACAAAGGGGAAAACCCCGATGCATTAATGCTTGGGTGTAGTACCTCTTGAGATAGAGCCCACTTCTGGGCTCACTCAACACATTTCCCTCATAGTCTTGAAGTTTGTAAGTACCCGTCTTCAGTACACACCTCACAATGTAAGGGTCATGCCACGTTATATTGAACTTCCCTACCCCTAAAGCATGTTTGTCCTGGTCATAAACCAAAATTGAATCCCCTTTGGAAAAGATTCGAGGCTGGACAAACTTGTCGTACTGAACTTTCACACGCTTCTTATGAGCCTCATTCACCATGGAGACATCTTGATGTTGTTCATCAAGATGTTCAAGGTGAATAAGGTGCTCATCTAAATCAGAAGTGTCAGGAAGGAGCTCAACAACTATCTCTAATGAGGGAATATCACACTCAATCTGTAGTGTCCCCATTTTTGGGTTCTCTTGCTTTGCAAGTGGAGATGAATTTCGGGATTTGTGTCAACCTGATTTGAGGGGTGATTTGATGTTACTAGTGAGCACAGATGGTTTAGAGAAGTTACATAATGATTTCATAGGTCCATTCATCATTTTTCATCATTGGGATCACTCATGCGCAGTTAGATTTTTATTTTGATGCATTTCAACCATTCCCGCAAATTGGGAGTATTATTGAGCATTATTTAATGGATTTCACTAAGGTTATCATTCTAATAAATTGTCTAAGAGGGGTACCTTGGTGTAATAGCTTGTTGCAACCGGGATGAAGAGCTTTAAATGTTGGAGAGGATGAAGAGTGACTTATGGTGCCAGAAATTGTTTTAAAATGAAATAAATCATTTTTTGAAGTAAAAAGGCTTAATAAATTAATAAAGTGATTTTGGAGGAAATACTAAAGATAAATTAAAAATTCACTTGAGGGGGAAAAAGGAAAAGGGGTATAAAATCACAATGAGAGCTCATTCTCTCATTATGATTGATGATTTTACAAAATTGATTTGGAGAGAGATCTTATGGATTTTCTTAGGCTTTTGGAGAGAGCTCTTATGGATTTTCTTAGGGTTTTGGAGAAAACCCTTGTTGAGAATTGGTTTTGGTGGTGAAAAATTCCACCCTAGCTTATTGGAAGGAGAAATCACTCATATTTCTCATTTGGTTTTAGTGTAGAAGGTAGATCCATCATTTTGGCTAAGTTGAGAGAGCATTTGCAGAGTTTTGTGGTAGTTGTGGAAACCATCTTCATCTTCAGTTCGTGGCAACTTGAGAGAAGACCATACCATTTAATTTTCAGCAGCCTTGAGGTATTTGTGAGGGTCATACCCTCTTATATTATTTCTTAGGGTTCTTGGCATGATAATAGAGGTCAAACCATTTGATGGTAGCAGCATCAAGAAGGAAAAGGGATTGAATCTTCTACATCAGCACTGAGACATTAAGGAAAGTAACCGTGACCCTTATTACAGGCAAAGACAACATTAAGACGGACGTATTTTTCTCTTCAGCAAATCGTGAGATATTTTGAGGTATCTCTCACTTCTACAACAACTCGTGGGTGCCATAGAGAGAGGTTTTGCCTCATATTCTAGCTTTTGAGCATTTTAAAGAGGATATGCAGCCCATACATGAAAATCGTAAGTTCTAGGAAGATGTTGTGCCATTCCTATCAATCTGTGGCTAAAGAGAAAGGGGATCAATTTACTATAGTACATATTGTACAAGGGCAGTCTTCCACAGGTCTGAAGGTACCAACTAAATTGATTATATATGTTGATTTGTTTGTTGATCCAGTACTCAAATCACTGCTACAACCAAGTTAATCATAGGTCAGCAATAATAACAACATCAGTTTGTCTTGTCGGGTTAATCTCTGATACATCTAATAGTGTTAGCAGGATTATTATTGTTGCTACAATTGGTAATGAACTATTGTCATTTTGCAAATTACATATAAATTATGGTCTTCATATTACATGCAATAAAACCCTTTATGTTTCCAAATATATTATGTATATTATGTATATGTTGTGATGAAATTCTTGAATCATATTAGCATTGTAACACACCAGCAATAACACAGAATATATCAACATTAACAACAAAACCTATCATCAACACAAAAAGGTAATCTAGGTGTTTGACAAAAGTCCTAAACCATGTCAGCAAAATAGTAAGGGGGTTGTATAGTGTAATCTAATTGTTTGACGAAAGTCCCAAACCAAAAAGGCACTAAAATCATAACAACAATAAAAAGGGAGTCTTATAGGGTTTGCAAACTGTTTGACAAAAGTATTGAACCAAGAAAACTCATAAAATATACCAACAGAAAGGAAAGGGATATTTCACAATCGGGAGGACTACCTCCACCCCATGAATGAGTTGGAAGGGAGAAAACCCTGTAGCATTCTTCACCGAGGTTTGATATGCCAAATGCCAATTTGTTTTACTTGCATTGATTGTTCATTGTAGGATGGTCCTCGGATACTTATTAACAGCCTCAACTTGACCACTTGCTTGAGGATAGTAAGGAGATGAATGCTCATGTTTAAATCCCAACTTTAAGGCCAACTCTAACTTCATTTTGTTTTGAAAGTGACTACCATGGTTAGTGACAAATCTCTCTTGGGACACCAAACCTAGTGCTGACATGATTGAATATGAAAAGCGGTGTTGTCTCATCATCATTGGAAAATGTAAGCATGGATTATGCACACCTTGTGAAGTAGTAAACTTCCATGATTACGTATTAATTCCCCCTAGTCGAAGTTGGTTAACATTTCATAAAATCATCCCCCCCCACTTAGTGAAGGGGCCGACAGTGATGACGGGAAACAAAGGAGTTGGATGCGCACACATTTTTTTGGTAAAAACTTGACATGGATGACACCTTTTGATTACTTCGATGCAATATTTGAATATCGTCGGCCAAAAGTATCCAACGCACATGATTTTTTGGGTTGTCTCCAAACCAGATAAATGACCTCCAAAAGATCCACTATGATAGTCGTTTAGCAGAGTCTTTGCTTCCTCATGAGTGAGGTAATCATGCAAGATAGAATCCACCCCTCGATGATACAAAGTGTCCCCTATGATGAGGTATTTTTTAGCTAAATGATGTATACGTCATCTCTCATCTCGCAAGCAATTTGGAGAGAATTTCAAAGTCTGGAGATAAACAAGTATATCCCCATACCAAGGATCACTGGAAGAAATAAAGAAGATATGCTTGTCGGGAAACGATTTCATCACAATAGCATCCTTTCCTTCCCTAGGAAACTTCAACATCAGTTCAAGAAAAACTAAACATTTCTTGGAATTAGCATAAGCAAAGCCCAAGTCAAATTCCTATAAAATAATGGTCCATTTATTTTATTTTCCCCCAACTATCCATCAGGTCAAGACATATTGAAATGGATTCACATCGGCTATCTCAGTGGTCTTCCAAAGTAAAATGTAATGTTCAAGTCTCTTAATGGAATGAACAACCGGAAAAGTCAACTTCTCCACATGTGAATACCTAAGATTAGTTCCTATGAAACCTAGACTAACATAATATATGACATGCTCATGGAGCATATCATACTCCTAAACTAGGACCATGTCAATAGTTGAATCCGATGCAATGAGGTACAACACGAAATCCATGTTATAGTAAGGAGGACTAAGAAGGGGGGTAGACATGAGTGCCTTCTTCAACGCATCAAAAGAACATTGTGTGAAATCATCCCAAACAACTGGGACCCCCTTCTTCAGCAAGTCGATGAAGCCCTTGGTGATCTCAGCATATTTCGCTAGAAAATGTTGTAAAAAAATAGCTTTACCTTTTAGAATTTGAAGTTGATGAATATTACGTGGGGGAGGCAACTGAACTATTGCCTCAATCTTTAAACAACTGACCATGATCCCTTTATTAGACACGATGAAACCAAGAAGACACCTCGAAACAAAGCAAAATATGCATTTATGAAGATTCATATGAATCCTATAATAACAACATCTCTCAAATACAAGGTGAAGATGTGTAGGATGATGCACTATCTTACAAGAGTAAGCAACCATATCATCAACATAAGCTTCAATGATGTTCTTGAGGTCATGGAAAGAAAAATACATGGCATGTTGAAAAGTAGCTTTAACATTTTTAAGACTAAAAGGAATTTTCCTATAAGCAACCATACCCCAAGGACAAATAAATGTTGTCTTATGTTGGTCCTAAAGACATATTTGTATTTGATTGTAGCCCGAGAATCCATCGATAAATGAATATATATCGCTTTCAGAACACTCATCATTAATCTAATCAATGAATGGTGTGGAGAACTTGTCCTTTGGATAGGCTTTGTTCAAATCTCATAAATCCATGCAAACATGGATAGTTCCTTTCTTTTTATCTACATGAAAGGGGTTGGATACCCATTTGGTAAGGGGAACTAGGTAGATGAAACCCACCTTAAGGAGTTTCTCCACCTCTACCTTTATTGTTGTTTATTTCCTATGATTAATTGGTCTAAGATTTTTTCTTACCAACTTCACATTTTTAAGTTGTGATCTCATGTTCAACAATGTGGGGTCTATACCTGGCATCTCTTCATATGTCTAGGAAAATACATCGTGAAATTCCTTAAAATGGTATGTATAAGTATAGACTTCATCAAGACAATTGTTCAGTCCCATAAACACATTTTCCACAACTTAGGGATTCCTAGAGATATTAATCGATATAGTTTATGAAATGTTTGCCATGTTCCCCTCAACATACACAACATGTGTCATCAAGGGATTCATGGACCTATCTTGATATCTAGTAATGGTCAATCTAAAATCTCCACCCTAAACCCCTACTGAGTTCTAGGAGGAAGTACAACTTATGGTGCATGTCCTCCCAAGGTCGATCAGGCCTAGTAATCACCTCTAGGATAGCTTCATTCGATGAAAAAAATGTATCCAAATGGGAAGAGTTCGAGACCCACACGAGCACAATAAGGTGGTCCAACTCCTCTGTCTGAGGAAGGTCAGGATCGATATCTAAAGTGGTGCATTGAATAGCTTGGTAAGCAATCTTTGTTGCAAAAAAATGCATGGCCATTCCTACATGCTCAAGTCCTTCCATCGAAGCAGACGTAGAGGGTAAAATCCATAGGTCCTCCAAGTATCTTGTTAAAAAATAACACACTTTGGCCACGGGAGATGAAGAGACTGATTAGTTAGATCAAGAAGGAAAATAGTTAATATAAGAGATAGGTGTTGTGAATTTAAAGGTTCACATCAAAGACAGATACATTCTGACACCTATACTCGCAGTGGTGTTCTAAGAGTTACCAATTAACGGGACAACAAATATCGTCAATGCAATTGGATCAGTGCAATCATATGACATTTGATCAATTGCTACGATCTTCCCTTCATTAGGGAAACAAATAACTCGGAAAACCAAGGAGACTACAAATTTCATAGAGTAAGTCCAACTACATCCTAGTAGAAGGTTGTAATCGAGCAGAGCATTGACTACTTCCACTATATGGAAATGGTTTTACCCTCTTAACTGGACATGAAAGGAGGAAGTAATCCCATGTGGCCTGAAGGATTGTCCATTGAATTTCTTTAATAAATTTAGAGACGGGGCAAGCTCAGGTAAGCCAATGGATCACCAACAAGACAAAGACATGATAGAAGTCAGAGCACCCTTTTCTATGACCGTTCTAAATATGGTTTTCGTGTTATACACTACTTGTCTTTGAAATACGACGTGATAAGAAAGGTGAGGCTTGACATTAGAAGTGCCAAACATTATTACTTGATAATTAGAGGAATCCATAGCCCCAATTGCTAACAACAATGCACTCCATTATGCAAGGAAACTTTCGAGTACTTCCAAGGTCAACATAATGCACAATGCATAGGACAAGTCTTCTAAAATCGAATATTTTTGGGCAACCCGGGAATTCAGTTTGTGCAATGACCTCTTGAACACACCCTTGGTATGTGTGGCACTGCGTATCCCACAAGTTTCTCTATGTGCAGAGGGTTTTACGGCTCGGGGGATTCCTTTGCCTTAGAAGTGGACTATGGATTATAGTAGCTACAAAACTTGGTCAATAGGTGAATATTTGATTACAACATATAAACATTCAATGAATTTTTATCATGCAAGGGTGACCTTGGTTTCCCCCTTGCGTATTTTCAGTGTTACTTGAAGTGCTCGAAGTCATGTGTTGTCCTTGAGAGAAAGGGTTGGCTAACATAGCAAGTTGTTGTTGTGCCAACAAATGCTAGGCCTATTCAAGTTTGGGGCATTGATGTGTTAGATGATCATCCTTGCACAACTTACAAGGAAATTTAACCTTCTTCTTTTCCTTCTTTTCCTTCTTTTCCTTCTTTTCCTCACTAGCATTATTATCAAGTTTATTTGCATTATTATTATTCCCACCTCCCTTCTTGTTACCCTTGTTTTTATTTTTTCCTTTAGGTTGTTGGTTACCCTCTGAATTAGCCGATTGCATAACATGTACATTGGATATTTGAAGAAGGGGAGAGGTTGAATCACGATCTTGACCAACCACATGTCGATGAATAATCATCGGTTCATCTAGTTTGTGGCCAGATCCATGACAACATTACTTAAAAAACCAACAACAACATCGACATGTGGTCCAAGCTCGGGTCTAAGGATCAATACTTGGTCCCAATGTGTTAGGAAATATTTCATATAAAACCCTAGACTGAGAATATATCGGATCTAAATGTTGGGCTGTGAAAATAGCCTCCTCTTTGGTCATCACTCCTAAAAGAGAGGTGTCTTCGAAGATATAAGGCAACAAATACTTCAAGAACCATTCCAAAAGAAACTTACGAGGAATTTGAGCCTTTATCATCCTTTTCCTTCTTCGTCGTTCTTAAATGTGGTCGAAGATATGTATAACTTTATCTTGCCTAAAGGTAGACTATAGGTTAGCGTTGGCATCATACTAGACAAGAAGTTGAAAATGGTTGAGGAAAATCGTAGCCAAATCATGAAAAATATGAAAAAATGATCCTTGTAGTTATATGTACATTTTGCGGCAACCCCTGTGAAAGTGCATTGAAATAGTCTCAACCTAATGGAATCATCCATTAGTGAGTTTGATGAACACCATAAATGGAATGTCGTCACATGATCTCCCGGATCTTTTCCTTCTTTCCCCTCAAAATGTAGAATGTCTAAAGGGAGTTTGGTCGGGACTAGAGGCAAAATAGGGTTGTGACACACTAAATCCTTTGTGGGTTTAGAAAAATATAGAAAGTTTAACGTTTACGGAAAAGGAAGTCAGGGTTGTGACATAGAATTCCAACTTTTGTGGTTGAAACCCCTAGGTTGGTTAGAACTCGAAAAAGAATAACCTAGATTGTTTTTGGCACCAGGTTGCCAGGAAGAGCTCATAGGCTAGTCAGGGTTCTGATAGAAACTTGGAGGTCCCTGGCCATAAGGATAAATACCTCCACTCATCGAGTTTCCAAAATATTGGCAAGGGTTTCCCAATCAACATCCCTTGCAAAGAAAAGGCTCCTTGCATGGGATTCCATGAACTCTGAAAATGGTTTTCCCCTCATGGCATCCTCGAAGAGGGGAGAGAACTACTCCCAAGATTTCCAAATAAGGAAAAAGGGTTTGAGCCTACAGGAATTTTAGAAGATTTAAAACTCTCGCCCATTTGATTACCCCATCCTGAAAAGGGATTACTCCCAGAGAAAGTACCATAAGAAGGAAAAATTCCACTTCTTGTAGAGGGGTTAGATGGAGGGATGTGCCCCTCACCCCAGGGTAAACCTTGCAAAGGAGTTGAAGAAATCCTTGCAGTAAAACTACGGTTTGAGAATATAGGGTTGGAACTAGAAATAA
>SNQJ01S0046993.1:28512-43752 GCA_010110895.2 Picea sitchensis | reverse complement strand
CATTATAAGTTCGCAGATATGATGGTAGACGTTATGTTAGGGTTTTTTTCCCTAGAAGGCAACCCTCTTTTATGAGGGAAATGTATTGCGGCTATGCATCATTTTGCGAATATTATATTTCGAGAGAGGATATTGTGAGAGAAAGAAGAGGAAGTTACAACAGGTGTGATGTAGGTTGTATCCCTTCATTTGCTGGATAATGAAAAGGAAGGACCTGACAATTTCTCTGGTGGATGTAGCCCACACTGGGTAACCACATATATTTGTGTCTCTATTGTATTGTGTATCTTCTGTGTTTTATTTATGCATTTTTATTTTATTTTATTGTTCCGCGATCCTGTTTTTCTAACAACTGGTATCAGAGAAAAAGGAAACTCGCAAGAAAGAGGGTTCTTGGTTTGAGTGGGAGCAATTTCGAAAGATGGAAAGTTTAGGGTCGAGAAATTTAACGACCAAAGATACCAGTTATGGAAGATACAAATGGAAGATTATTTATATCAGAAGGATATATTCCTACCATTGGGTGGAATAACAAAGAAGCCGATGACCATGAAGGACGACAAATGGGAGGTTCTTGACATAAAGGAACTAGGAACGATACGATTGAGCCTGGCAATGTCGATGACTTTCAATATTTCGAAAGAAAAGACAACGAAGGAGCTGATGGATGCATTGGCTAAACTGTATGAAAAACCCTCAACGTCCAATAAGGTATTTCTAATGCAACGATTATTTAATATGAAGATGTCAGAAGGTGGGTTTGTTGCAGATCATTTAAATGAATTTAATATGGTTACTAATCAACTAAGTTTTGTAAAAGTGGACTTTGATAATGAGGTCAGGGCTCTTCTAATCTTGTGCTCATTGCCAGAAAGCTGGAATGGCTTGGTCATGGATGTAAGTAAATATGTCTTTGGTTCAAACACTTTAAAATTTGATGATGTTGTTGGTGTTATCCTTAGCGAGGAAATGCGACGGAAAAGCACAGGTGAGACATCAGCTAATGCGTTAAACATGGAGAACAGGGGAAGACAAAAGGATAGTGGAAAGGGATAAGGGAACTACGAGAATTATAGGAAGGGAAGATCCAAATCTAGACTGGGAAAGATAGAGTGTTGGAATTGTGGGAAGAAAGGACATCTGAAGAAAGATTGCAGATCTCCAAAGAAATAAAGAGATGGACAACAAGAGAAAAATTAGGAAGCAAATGTAATAGGTGATGTGTTACAAGATGCTTTGATTCTTTTTGTAGATAATATTTCTGAGCCTTGGGTAATAGATTCATGGGCTTCATTTCATGCCACACCCCATAGGAAACATTTTATAGATTATGTTTAAGGTGATTTTGGACAGGTTCATTTGGGTGATGATGCACCATGCAAAATTGTTGGAATGGGAAAGGTAAAAATAAAGCAAAGAAATGGAAACCAATGGTTTTTGAAAGAGGTAACAAATGTTCCATATCTAAGGAAAAATCTGATTTCAATAGGGAAGTTGGCAAGTGAAGGTTGTATATCCATATTTACAGATAAGGTGTGGAAGGTCACCAAAGGATCACTGGTGATAGCAAAATGAGAGAAGGTAGGTACACTGTATTTATGTACTGGTAATACTGATTCTTCCATCTCTTTAGCTTCTACAAGAGTGGATACAACACTGTGGCATCATAAGCTTGGAAACATGAGTGAGAAGGGGATGCAGATACTTCACAAAAGAAATTTATTTCCAGATCTTAAACAAATTGATTTGGATTTCTGTGAGCATTGTGTTTATGAAAAACATAAGAGAGTCAGATTTCCCAGAGTCGGAAAAGAAAATAAGAGTGAAAGGTTAGAGCTTGTGCATACAGATGTATGGGGACCAACTCAGGTATCCGCTCTTGGTGGCTCTCGTTATTATGTTACATTTATTGATAATGCAACTAGAAAAACTTGGGTTTATTACATTCGACAAAAAACTGATGTTTTTGATACTTTTAAGAAATGGAAAGATTTGGTTGAGAATGAGACAGGAAAAAGGTTGAAGTGTCTCAGATCAGAAAATGGAGGTGAATACTGCAGCAAGGCATTTGATTATTATTGTTCATACCATGGGATTCCTAGAGAGAAGACAATCTCAGGAACACCACAAGAAAATGGTGTGTCAGAAAGGTTGAACAAGACAATCATGGAGCGTGCAAGGAGTATGAGATTGCATGCAAGGTTGCCTTTACAATTTTGGCCAGATGTTGTAGATAATGCTATTTGTTTGATAAACAAAGGACCTTCAAGTTCTTTGGACGGTGGTATTTCATAGGAGGCATGGACATGTAAAAAGGTAAACTATTCATTTATGAAGACTTTCGGCTGTGAAACATTTGTCCATATTGATAAAGAAAATAGAACAAAGCTAGAAGAAAAATCCAAGAAGTGTACCTTTATTAGATATCGTGTTAATGATTTTGGTTATTGCTTATGGGATTATGAAAATCACAAAATCATTAGGAGTAGAGATGTCATATTCAATGAGAAGGTCATGTACAAAGATTAGTTGCAGGGAAAGAAATAGGAAAAAGAAAAACCATAATACATAGTGCTTGATGAGATCACTGAAAAATAAATTCCAAAGGTACAAGAAAATCAAAATGTATAACAACAGAAGCAACATGTACCTCAAACTCCTACAAGTGTTTTTAGAATATCTACCAGGTTAAGTAGACCCCCTGAATAATACTCTCCTTCATTGTATTATTTATTGTTGACTGATTATGGTGAACCAGAATGTTATGAAGAGGTAATGCAGGTAGACACTAAAAAGAAGTGGGAGAAAGACATGAAAGATGAAATGGATTCCTTGGTAAATAACCAGACTTGGGACTTGGTTCAGTTGCCTGCAGGAAAAAGAGCATTGTAGAATAAATGGGTTTACAAGCTGAAGGAAGAATATGGAGGTAAAAAGCAGTACAAGGCTAGACTTGTTGTAAAGTGGTTTGCACAAAAGAAAGGTATAGATTTTGATGAAATATTTTCTCTTGTTGTTAAGATGACTTCAATTAGTACTATTTTAAGTCTTGTGGCAGTAGAAGATTTGCATCTTGAATAGTGAGATGTAAAAACAATGTTTCTCCATGGGATTTGGATGAAGAGACTTATATGCAGCAGACACAAGGGTATGAGGTCAAAGGTAAGGAAAATTTGGTGTGTATGTTGAATAAGAGCTTGTATGGCCTAAAACAATCTCCAAGGCAATGGTATTTGAAGTTTGACAGGTTTATGGAAGAACAAGGTTATAGTAGATGCCATTCTGATCAATGTGTTTATTTTAAAAGGATAGAAAATGGAAGCTATATTATCTTGCTATTGTATGTAGATGACATGCTTTTTGCAGGGTCTGATATGCATGATATAAATGTGATCAAGAAGAAATTAGCTAATTCATTTGCGATGAAGGATTTGGGTGCTGCAAAGAAAATCCTTGGTATGAGAATAACAAGAGACATGAAAAGTCGCAAATTGAGATTTTCTCAGAGTGAGTATATATAGAAGGTGTTGAAGAGGTTTAGAATGCAGAATGAAAAACTAGTTAGTACACCTTTGGCCAACCATTTCAAATTAACCAAAGAAATGTGTCCCAAGACACACGAGGATATATAATACATGTCCAGGGTCCCTTATTCATCAACAATTGTAAAATTGATGTATGCCATGGTTTGCACAAGACCAAATATTGCAAATGTAGTGGGAGTTGTGAGCAGATATATGAACAATCTAGGTAAAGAATATTGGGAGGCAGTAAAGTGGATTCTCAGGTAGTTGAGAGGTACTTCTACTCATGCATTGTGTTTTGGAGGTTCAGACACTGTTCTACATGGATATGTTGATTCGGATATGGCACGTGATAAAGATAGCAGGAGGAGAACCACATGGTATGTTTTTACTGTAGGTGGAGCAACAATAAGTTGGATTTCTAAAATGCAAAAGGTTGTTGCACTTTCAACAAAAAAGGCAGAGTATGTTGCTGCTACAGAGGCTATTAAAGAGATGATTTGGTTACAGAGGTTTATGGAGGAATTGTGAAAGAAGCAAGAGAATAACAGGTTGTACCGTGACAATGAGAGTGCCATTCATCTTGCAAAGAAATCAGCCTTCCATTCAAAGATTAAGCATATACAACTCAGGTACCATTTCATACGATCCGTCTTGGAAGATGGACATTTGAAGTTGGAAAAGATACACACTAGACAGAATCCTGTAGACATGTTAACAAAGGGAGTAACCAGGGAGAAAATGAGTTCCTGCTTAGTTTCAGTTGGTCTTCAAGCATGAAGGTGAAGATGATAATTTTTCCAGGCCCAAGGTGGATCATAGTGAAACAAGTACAACAACGATGGAGTTGTTATGATCAGTCTCCAAGTGGGAGATTGTTGGTTGTGGAGCCTGGTTATCTTCTTGATTTATAGGTATTTGTTTTCAGCCATGTTTATACCCCATGAAGACTGTACAACCCTCCACACGTGGGGGTTTCGGGGGGGCTTTCCCCCCCTAGGAGGTCCGGGGGGCTCATCCCCCCGGTCGGGGCGTCCGGGGGAAAGCGCCCCCCCGAAGGAAAAATTGCCTTGTAAATGTTTATTGTAATTTCATAGTAAATATGGATCGTTCATTATAAGGTCACATATATGACGGTAGAAGTTATGTTAGGGTTTTTTGCCCTAGAAGGCAACCCTCTTTTATGAGGGAAATGTATTGCATCTATGCATCATTTTGCAAATATTTTATTCTGAGAGAGGAGACTGTGAGAGAAAGAAGAGGAAGTTACAATGAGTGTGTTGTAGGTTGTATCCCTTCATTTGCTGGATAATAAAAAGGAAGGACTGGCAATTCTCTAGTGGACGTATCCCACACTGGGTGAACCACGTATATCTGCGTCTCTATTGTATTGTGTATATTATGTGTTTTATTTCCACATTTGTTTTATTTTATTGTTCCGCGATCCTGTTTTTCTAACTCCAACAACCATGCACAGAACACCATTAGTACTCTCATGTGTTATAACATCTTTTTCCACATCATATGCATAGATGCACTTCTTGGCCAGAATCACAAATCCATCTCCCATTGGCAGACAAAAATTCCTCCTCTGAATATTTTAAAAACTGCCTTTAGCCAGTCATACATTACTCTTGATCTGACATAGAGCATATGCAACTTTGTGTATGCATCATTCCCTTCAACAACTCGTGTATGCACTCATTTTGCACCAAAAAGAAAATATGTTCATAATGCACCTTTTTGGGTGGATTTCATGGGTTTCTATAGGTTAATTACCTTCTATTGCTCATGCCTAACTAATCCAACCAACATTCAGTGGTATAAATAAGAACCATTAGGTGGAGGATAAGAGGCATCCATTGAAGCACCCTTATGCTAGTCAAATTCTACCAACTCTGCAAGATTTTCATCCCGAGATTTTAAGATATTTCTCCCATATCTAAAAACCCTTGTTTCCAACATCTTTCCCCTTCTTATCTTGTCGAGAGGAAGAAACTTATCCTCTTCCATTCACTTGTTTGGAGAAAGAAATCATGAGTTCAAGAAATCTTCAGTGGCTTGGGTGGAGGAATCCGAATATCAATTCTGGTTAGTGCCACAACAAGATCAGGTAATGTCTTTCATATTACTTGTTGTTTACAATTAATAACAACTCTCTTTTCCATCCCAATAATATGTTATTAGTTTACTTTTGTAGAAACTATGCATTTGATTGTTGTGATACTGACATTTTGATCCTAGTTAATATACGTAGTTAGGAATTAGTTACTAAATCTACCTTCTTTGTAGCACTATCTCTCTTTGTGTGCAGGTTGACAAGAAAAGTATTAGAGTGAAGGAACATAACAAGGATTTATGAGAAGATTCTTCTCCAAACTCTATTGTCCAGGTGAGTGGTCCTTAACCACAAGTAGTTAGTTAGTTACACTTCTCAATTGCTTTCTAATTTTGAGTTAGCTCTTTGGGTATCTGCTCTGTGTGATCTTTAATTGGATAATATGGGAGAATCCATGAAATAGAATTAGTGGCTCCACTAGGGATTTCTCCATTGGGTTAGTTAGTTGATTATCTTTTTTTTTTTTCTTTTTCTTTTTCTCTCCTTTATTTTTGTTTCTATCTCTGCAAGTGATTCCAGACCTGAAGCTTTTAGTTTTAATCTTAAATCCTTATTTTTTCCAAGTCTTTGTTGGAGATATGGGTTGTATACACTTGTTTCCTCAAGTACAATAACATATATATATATATATATATATATATGCTCCTTAATAAAGGGATAAGCACGTAGATACACAGGTTGTTGTGGCAACAAAAGTGCATGAATCATGGGAGGTAGTCTTTCTCTGTTTGCCAACCTTTTTAATCCCCAAACTTGCTTTTTGGGGGTCTTTCTGACTCTCTAGGTTGTCTGAATTTTGTGTTTGGTCTTAGAAGATAGGGGAAGTCTTTAAAATCAAAGAAACACAATGTTTTTTGTGCTTCTTAGGGTTCTTTAGGTTTTCTTGAATTGCGTGGTTGTAAGAAAAGTTCTCTTTCTAGTCCTCTCTATTTCTTGATCGTTGTTGCGATCACATCTAAATCTTGAGTTCTTGGTATGAGTCTTTTATTTTTCTGTCCCGCATTTCTTGTTTTCGAGCAAAAATAATTTGTTTTCCTTGTTTTAAAGTTTTTGCTTAGTAGCAACAAACAAAAAGCTAGTTTGCTTTGCATAGATCAATTTCTTTTATGTTTTGTTGTTGTGCATTTGTTTATGAAAAGAAAAATATTTTGTTCTTAGCACACCTTTTTCTTTATCATTTTCATGGAAAAGATAGTTGCACTATAAATCATCTAGGTTTTATTAGGTTGCATGAAGTAGTGAGTTTTTTCTGAATTGAAAAGTTGTAGTTGTGCATACTTCATTGAAAAACGAAAAATATTACATTTCAAAGATTAAGAGTTTGCATTTAGTTGTTCATTTTACACTTTTTTCACATTGAAGAATAATCTCAATTTGTTAAAATGACAATGTTCTTACACGTGTTTTTCTACAAGAGTCTCTAAAAACATCATTAGTTTCACAAGCACTTCCTAAGTAAAGAACAACCATTAAAACGAATGACAACTTAAAATTAACTAGATTTTTTCTTATATAGAAACACCAAGTAGTCTAGGTGTAGGGCCTTAAAACAGGATTGGATAGTTAAGTATCTAAGGACACTCTAATTCAAACATAGATATTGGAATGGTGAGTGATTTAAATCCAATATCACATAGGTGTTGTCCAGGAAGCTCCTCTAACACATGAGTTAAGCTCTAAGTCACATGAGGATAAGTGAAGGAGATATCCTCTCTCTGACTTGTCTAAGCATTTGTGGATTGTTGTATATTTGGGGGTTTCCTGACTACCACTTGGTCCCCTTAGTTTCCCATACTTTTGGGAGCTTTAGGCTTATCTAACCCGCCATACGTGCAATTTTGATTGACGACAGTTCCCCCCGATATTTGATTACGAATTAGTACCATAGTTTCCATTCCTAGGTTCCACCTGAGTGACTGCGAGGGGGAATATCGCAGTACCTGAGACAAATGATATATTGCCACCTCGACTTGTTTGGAGGGTGTTCATCTTCACGAGGACACTTGCACCATAGGTGAACATTGCGATCAAGTTATTGTAACCATTTCTCATTCCTTCCTTGATCAGTTTCAGGACTTAATCTAGCCGTATCGGTCTCTAGAAGGTGCCTCTTCAATTTTTTCACTGCTTTGGACTCAAGAGCTAATCCACCTAGGTTGAAGTTTTGGAAAAGTAGTTTGTGTGTGCTGTTATCTCAAATTTTTTTTAGTGGTGTGCTCTCTTTAATTATTCAAACTTAGGGAGTCTATATCACTACTATGAATCGTTGATTTAAAGTGGTAGACCAACCACTCTGCCGCTCTAGAAGGATCCAAGGTCTTTTTTCAGAAAGGGTGGAATTGCATCCTCAAAAGCATTAGTTGGATGGGACTAGTTCATTAGAGCCAGTAGAGCCAGAATATGCGGACTTGTACACTTCTGCAGAAAGAGTTATTAGAGTTGAATATGTTCAAGCCAAAGGATTCATAAAAAAATTTAATGCTCCCCTTACCGCACCATACAGTTTGCTCCTTGTGTAGATTCTGACTTCTCCAAGTTCGGATTACATTGCCAACCCATCTCTTTAGTGGTCCAATATGGACAACACTACTAATGTTTCAATGTCTAGGGGCCCTCGTACCCCCACATCGGCCATTGCTAGAGGAGGAGTCTCGCCTCCTCTTTCAACTACCCAAACAACTAGCACCACCCAAGCCATGATGGGGGTATCAACTAGTAGATCAATACCTTTACTAACTAGTCCCACTCAAGCCATGCGTTCAACATTGTCTACATCCTTTGTTTATGGTGCTTTTTCCTTTTGAATATTGACTATGGGCATGCCAAATATTATTTCTAGTTCCAACCCTATATTCTCAAACCGTAGTTTTACTGCAAGGATTTCTTCAACTCCTTTGCAAGGTTTACCCTGGGGTGAGGGGCACATCCCTCCATCTAACCCCTCTACAAGAAGTGGAATTTTTCCTTCTTATGGTACTTTCTCTGGGAGTAATCCCTTTTCAGGATGGGGTAATCAAATGGGCGAGAGTTTTAAATCTTCTAAAATTCCTGTAGGCTCAAACCCTTTTTCCTTATTTGGAAATCTTGGGAGTAGTTCTCTCCCCTCTTCGAGGATGCCATGAGGGGAAAACCATTTTCAGAGTTCATGGAATCCCATGCAAGGAGCCTTTTCTTTGCAAGGGATGTTGATTGGGAAACCCTTGCCAATATTTTGGAAACTCGATGAGTGGAGGTATTTATCCTTATGGCCAGGGACCTCCAAGTTTCTATCAGAACCCTGACTAGCCTATGAGCTCTTCCTGGCAACCTGGTGCCAAAAACAATCTAGGTTATTCTTTTTCGAGTTCTAACCAACCTAGGGGTTTCAACCACAAAAGTTGGAATTCTATGTCACAACCCTGACTTCCTTTTCCGTAAACGTTAAACTTTCTATATTTTTCTAAACCCACAAAGGATTTAGTGTGTCACAACCCTATTTTGCCTCTAGTCCCGACCAAACTCCCTTTAGACATTCTACATTTTGAGGGGAAAGAAGGAAAAGATCCGGGAGATCATGTGACGACATTCCATTTATGGTGTTCATCAAACTCACTAATGGATGATTCCATTAGGTTGAGACTATTTCAATGCACTTTCACAGGGGTTGCCGCAAAATGTACATATAACTACAAGGATCATTTTTTCATATTTTTCATGATTTGGCTACGATTTTCCTCAACCATTTTCAACTTCTTGTCTAGTATGATGCCAACGCTAACCTATAGTCTACCTTTAGGCAAGATAAAGTTATACATATCTTCGACCACATTTAAGAACGACGAAGAAGGAAAAGGATGATAAAGGCTCAAATTCCTCGTAAGTTTCTTTTGGAATGGTTCTTGAAGTATTTGTTGCCTTATATCTTCGAAGACACCTCTCTTTTAGGAGTGATGACCAAAGAGGAGGCTATTTTCACAGCCCAACATTTAGATCCGATATATTCTCAGTCTAGGGTTTTATATGAAATATTTCCTAACACATTGGGACCAAGTATTGATCCTTAGACCCGAGCTTGGACCACATGTCGATGTTGTTGTTGGTTTTTTAAGTAATGTTGTCATGGATCTGGCCACAAACTAGATGAACCGATGATTATTCATCGACATGTGGTTGGTCAAGATCGTGATTCAACCTCTCCCCTTCTTCAAATATCCAATGTACATGTTATGCAATCGGCTAATTCAGAGGGTAACCAACAACCTAAAGGAAAAAATAAAAACAAGGGTAACAAGAAGGGAGGTGGGAATAATAATAATGCAAATAAACTTGATAATAATGCTAGTGAGGAAAAGAAGGAAAAGAAGGAAAAGAAGGAAAAGAAGAAGGTTAAATTTCCTTGTAAGTTGTGCAAGGATGATCATCTAACACATCAATGCCCCAAACTTGAATAGGCCTAGCATTTGTTGGCACAACAACAACTTGCTATGTTAGCCAACCCTTTCTCTCAAGGACAACACATGACTTCGAGCACTTCAAGTAACACTGAAAATACGCAAGGGGGAAACCAAGGTCACCCTTGCATGATAAAAATTCATTGAATGTTTATATGTTGTAATCAAATATTCACCTATTGACCAAGTTTTGTAGCTACTATAATCCATAGTCCACTTCTAAGGCAAAGGAATCCCCCGAGCCGTAAAACCCTCTGCACATAGAGAAACTTGTGGGATACGCAGTGCCACACATACCAAGGGTGTGTTCAAGAGGTCATTGCACAAACTGAATTCCCGGGTTGCCCAAAAATATTCGATTTTAGAAGACTTGTCCTATGCATTGTGCATTATGTTGACCTTGGAAGTACTCGAAAGTTTCCTTGCATAATGGAGTGCATTGTTGTTAGCAATTGGGGCTATGGATTCCTCTAATTATCAAGTAATAATGTTTGGCACTTCTAATGTCAAGCCTCACCTTTCTTATCACGTCGTATTTCAAAGACAAGTAGTGTATAACACGAAAACCATATTTAGAACGGTCATAGAAAAGGGTGCTCTGACTTCTATCATGTCTTTGTCTTGTTGGTGATCCATTGGCTTACCTGAGCTTGCCCCGTCTCTAAATTTATTAAAGAAATTCAATGGACAATCCTTCAGGCCACATGGGATTACTTCCTCCTTTCATGTCCAGTTAAGAGGGTAAAACCATTTCCATATAGTGGAAGTAGTCAATGCTCTGCTCGATTACAACCTTCTACTAGGATGTAGTTGGACTTACTCTATGAAATTTGTAGTCTCCTTGGTTTTCCGAGTTATTTGTTTCCCTAATGAAGGGAAGATCGTAGCAATTGATCAAATGTCATATGATTGCACTGATCCAATTGCATTGACGATATTTGTTGTCCCGTTAATTGGTAACTCTTAGAACACCACTGCGAGTATAGGTGTCAGAATGTATCTGTCTTTGATGTGAACCTTTAAATTCACAACACCTATCTCTTATATTAACTATTTTCCTTCTTGATCTAACTAATCAGTCTCTTCATCTCCCGTGGCCAAAGTGTGTTATTTTTTAACAAGATACTTGGAGGACCTATGGATTTTACCCTCTACGTCTGCTTCGATGGAAGGACTTGAGCATGTAGGAATGGCCATGCATTTTTTTGCAACAAAGATTGCTTACCAAGCTATTCAATGCACCACTTTAGATATCGATCCTGACCTTCCTCAGACAGAGGAGTTGGACCACCTTATTGTGCTCGTGTGGGTCTCGAACTCTTCCCATTTGGATACATTTTTTTCATCGAATGAAGCTATCCTAGAGGTGATTACTAGGCCTGATCGACCTTGGGAGGACATGCACCATAAGTTGTACTTCCTCCTAGAACTCAGTAGGGGTTTAGGGTGGAGATTTTAGATTGACCATTACTAGATATCAAGATAGGTCCATGAATCCCTTGATGACACATGTTGTGTATGTTGAGGGGAACATGGCAAACATTTCATAAACTATATCGATTAATATCTCTAGGAATCCCTAAGTTGTGGAAAATGTGTTTATGGGACTGAACAATTGTCTTGATGAAGTCTATACTTATACATACCATTTTAAGGAATTTCACGATGTATTTTCCTAGACATATGAAGAGATGCCAGGTATAGACCCCACATTGTTGAACATGAGATCACAACTTAAAAATGTGAAGTTGGTAAGAAAAAATCTTAGACCAATTAATCATAGGAAATAAACAACAATAAAGGTAGAGGTGGAGAAACTCCTTAAGGTGGGTTTCATCTACCTAGTTCCCCTTACCAAATGGGTATCCAACCCCTTTCATGTAGATAAAAAGAAAGGAACTATCCATGTTTGCATGGATTTATGAGATTTGAACAAAGCCTATCCAAAGGACAAGTTCTCCACACCATTCATTGATTAGATTAATGATGAGTGTTCTGAAAGCGATATATATTCATTTATCGATGGATTCTCGGGCTACAATCAAATACAAATATGTCTTTAGGACCAACATAAGACAACATTTATTTGTCCTTGGGGTATGGTTGCTTATAGGAAAATTCCTTTTAGTCTTAAAAATGTTAAAGCTACTTTTCAACATGCCATGTATTTTTCTTTCCATGACCTCAAGAACATCATTGAAGCTTATGTTGATGATATGGTTGCTTACTCTTGTAAGATAGTGCATCATCCTACACATCTTCACCTTGTATTTGAGAGATGTTGTTATTATAGGATTCATATGAATCTTCATAAATGCATATTTTGCTTTGTTTCGAGGTGTCTTCTTGGTTTCATCGTGTCTAATAAAGGGATCATGGTCAGTTGTTTAAAGATTGAGGCAATAGTTCAGTTGCCTCCCCCACGTAATATTCATCAACTTCAAATTCTAAAAGGTAAAGCTATTTTTTTACAACATTTTCTAGCGAAATATGCTGAGATCACCAAGGGCTTCATCGACTTGCTGAAGAAGGGGGTCCCAGTTGTTTGGGATGATTTCACACAATGTTCTTTTGATGCGTTGAAGAAGGCACTCATGTCTACCCCCCTTCTTAGTCCTCCTTACTATAACATGGATTTCGTGTTGTACCTCATTGCATCGGATTCAACTATTGACATGGTCCTAGTTTAGGAGTATGATATGCTCCATGAGCATGTCATATATTATGTTAGTCTAGGTTTCATAGGAACTAATCTTAGGTATTCACATGTGGAGAAGTTGACTTTTCCGGTTGTTCATTCCATTAAGAGACTTGAACATTACATTTTACTTTGGAAGACCACTGAGATAGCCGATGTGAATCCATTTCAATATGTCTTGACCTGATGGATAGTTGGGGGAAAATAAAATAAATGGACCATTATTTTATAGGAATTTGACTTGGGCTTTGCTTATGCTAATTCCAAGAAATGTTTAGTTTTTCTTGAACTGATGTTGAAGTTTCCTAGGGAAGGAAAGGATGCTATTGTGATGAAATCGTTTCCCGACAAGCATATCTTCTTTATTTCTTCCAGTGATCCTTGGTATGGGGATATACTTGTTTATCTCCAGACTTTGAAATTCTCTCCAAATTGCTTGCGAGATGAGAGATGACGTATACATCATTTAGCTAAAAAATACCTCATCATAGGGGACACTTTGTATCATCGAGGGGTGGATTCTATCTTGCATGATTACCTCACTCATGAGGAAGCAAAGACTCTGCTAAACGACTATCATAGTGGATCTTTTGGAGGTCATTTATCTGGTTTGGAGACAACCCAAAAAATCATGTGCGTTGGATACTTTTGGCCGACGATATTCAAATATTGCATCGAAGTAATCAAAAGGTGTCATCCATGTCAAGTTTTTACCAAAAAAATGTGTGCGCATCCAACTCCTTTGTTTCCCGTCATCACTGTCGGCCCCTTCACTAAGTGGGGGGGGATGATTTTATGAAATGTTAACCAACTTCGACTAGGGGGAATTAATACGTAATCATGGAAGTTTACTACTTCACAAGGTGTGCATAATCCATGCTTACATTTTCCAATGATGATGAGACAACACCGCTTTTCATATTCAATCATGTCAGCACTAGGTTTGGTGTCCCAAGAGAGATTTGTCACTAACCATGGTAGTCACTTTCAAAACAAAATGAAGTTAGAGTTGGCCTTAAAGTTGGGATTTAAACATGAGCATTCATCTCCTTACTATCCTCAAGCAAGTGGTCAAGTTGAGGCTGTTAATAAGTATCCGAGGACCATCCTACAATGAACAATCAATGCAAGTAAAACAAATTGGCATTTGGCATATCAAACCTCGGTGAAGAATGCTACAGGGTTTTCTCCCTTCCAACTCATTCATGGGGTGGAGGTAGTCCTCCCGATTGTGAAATATCCCTTTCCTTTCTGTTGGTATATTTTATGAGTTTTCTTGGTTCAATACTTTTGTCAAACAGTTTGCAAACCCTATAAGACTCCCTTTTTATTGTTGTTATGATTTTAGTGCCTTTTTGGTTTGGGACTTTCGTCAAACAATTAGATTACACTATACAACCCCCTTACTATTTTGCTGACATGGTTTAGGACTTTTGTCAAACACCTAGATTACCTTTTTGTGTTGATGATAGGTTTTGTTGTTAATGTTGATATATTCTGTGTTATTGCTGGTGTGTTACAATGCTAATATGATTCAAGAATTTCATCACAACATATACATAATATACATAATATATTTGGAAACATAAAGGGTTTTATTGCATGTAATATGAAGACCATAATTTATATGTAATTTGCAAAATGACAATAGTTCATTACCAATTGTAGCAACAATAATAATCCTGCTAACACTATTAGATGTATCAGAGATTAACCCGACAAGACAAACTGATGTTGTTATTATTGCTGACCTATGATTAACTTGGTTGTAGCAGTGATTTGAGTACTGGATCAACAAACAAATCAACATATATAATCAATTTAGTTGGTACCTTCAGACCTGTGGAAGACTGCCCTTGTACAATATGTACTATAGTAAATTGATCCCCTTTCTCTTTAGCCACAGATTGATAGGAATGGCACAACATCTTCCTAGAACTTACGATTTTCATGTATGGGCTGCATATCCTCTTTAAAATGCTCAAAAGCTAGAATATGAGGCAAAACCTCTCTCTATGGCACCCACGAGTTGTTGTAGAAGTGAGAGATACCTCAAAATATCTCACGATTTGCTGAAGAGAAAAATACGTCCGTCTTAATGTTGTCTTTGCCTGTAATAAGGGTCACGGTTACTTTCCTTAATGTCTCAGTGCTGATGTAGAAGATTCAATCCCTTTTCCTTCTTGATGCTGCTACCATCAAATGGTTTGACCTCTATTATCATGCCAAGAACCCTAAGAAATAATATAAGAGGGTATGACCCTCACAAATACCTCAAGGCTGCTGAAAATTAAATGGTATGGTCTTCTCTCAAGTTGCCACGAACTGAAGATGAAGATGGTTTCCACAACTACCACAAAACTCTGCAAATGCTCTCTCAACTTAGCCAAAATGATGGATCTACCTTCTACACTAAAACCAAATGAGAAATATGAGTGATTTCTCCTTCCAATAAGCTAGGGTGGAATT